>OY730192.1:126393486-126506928 GCA_963422505.1 Pseudognaphalium luteoalbum | reverse complement strand
AAAGAGCTACTGGAAATCCGCAGAATTATGCTGACATAAGAATGGTGGGAGATCTTAGAACCCTTCTAGATCTTCATCGAAACTGGAGAACATCTCACAACTTCAGAAAACTTCAGGATCGTCATTCACTCCACTATTGGTCATCACGTTGAACTAATAATCAATGAACTGAATCAAGCAGCATATGATGAATAAATTCGTGAAGTGCCTAGATTCATTCCGCACCTATCACAAATCAACTTAGCAACTTATGTAATGACACAACTGTGTGAAATGTATAAGGAAGAAGACATAGAAATTGACGCCTACCGCAATGGATACCGCGAAATATTCAGCAAGTTAATCTATGTCTTCACTGACTCGGATTTTCCCTTCAACCACGAACAACATCAACTCATCAGACAAGTATGCCAGGCCACTAGATCCCTTTGGAGGAGACCCATTGGCCAATGATTTAGAAGAAGTGAAAACTGAATTCATGGTTTTAATAACCTCAATAGGCAGGAACCACCCACAGCGTGAAATTGTTCAAACTCACACCTGCACTCGAATCGACCCTAATGGACCAGTCACAAGGGCAGTTCGATACATCAGCTATGGGATGGCAATCCTAGACAGATTAGCCACTGATCACTTCAAAAGCTTTAGAATGGAATCCACCCTCCACCAATTCTCATTACTAACATGATAGAACAGTTTCTGCGATACTTTCCTCCACGATACGCCCTACTAGGAACCACAATGACCAATCTAGCACCACGGACACATCCAACATCATCTGAAGAAGAAAGGACTAAGTCGAGTTCTCGACTTTAAAAGAGCGCTTCTCGGGAGGCAACCCGTGTTTTTTACATTTCTGCAATTTTACTTTTCAAGAAGTGATGAAATCTCTGACTATCTTTCACACTCGGATCATACAAAGCATGCTCCAGCTGCAAGAAAATATCAACACCAGAAGAATAGTATATCCGATGTGTTCACACCTACGAGACCAATCACAAGAAGACTTGATCAAGAATGCACCAAGGAAGATGGAATCCGGCACATGCAACCCAAGGAACACTGCAACCACCGGGGAGTACTTCTATACCGTCTCTTTCATTTGTTTAAATATACCATATCCATTATGCTTATCACTAAGGCTTTGCTCCCGAGTTTTTGAGTGAAAGAAGAGAAAAGAAAAGGGTAAAAAATGATAGAAAAGAAAAGAGAAGAAATAATATTTATGTGTTCCCGAGTTGAAAAGAATTGGAAAGAAGAGAAATGAAATTTACGGATTTGTGATCCTGAGTTGGAGAGAAATGGAAGGAAGTCACCTTTTATAACTTGTTAGATCTTCCATCCTTCCATTTCTTCCACTTTTGGAGAGAAAGTTTAGAGAGAAAAGAAGCTCCTTTTTTCCTCTCACTTCTCTTCTCTTCTCTCCGTAAACAAAACTCTATAACACAATGTGATTCGTACATCTTTCAGCTTCTCTTCTCTTCCTCCGAAAAAACAACTCGGGAGCGGGCCCTAAGTGTGGGATTCAAACCCAAAACACACTACTAAAAGAATTCATCTTAGATGTTTAAATTCCTAAGTGTGGGATTTTCACCCCAGTTAGAACTTAGATTATAAACATCGAGGATGATGTTCTTTTAAGTGTGGGATAGCAGTAGTTACACTACTGTAAAATGGATAATGGTATATGCTTGATTCTAAGTCATTGCTCTTTAGACCATCCTTCTCCAATAAGTAAACAAATTTTTCAAAATTAAGTTAAAAATATGTTGAAAATGAAAATTTTTAGACAAAGAATGATTTACCTTGGGGAAGAAGGATAAATAAAATACAAATGCCTTTGAAAAATGAGTTTAGTAATCCCATAAAGAGCATCGCATGACTAGGCACACAACAACCCAACTTTCGATTCGTGAGGTATCTTGAGCCATATAAAAAGCATTCACTTTTAATGCTTCACTTTTTCGATTCTTGAGTGTGCCGATGTATGCGTTTAGAATCAGAACTTGCTCCTGTTATGCTTTTCGAATCCAGATTGGTTAGTGAAAAGGAGATTGAATCACATCATTCTTAAACCCATCCGTATACCCGTACACCCATACTCCCAAGAAAAATAGATACGTTACCCCTAGTTTCTCAAAAGCATCCCCCAAACTTTGAAACAAAGTTCCAAAGATGAACGAAGAGAAATCGCAAGGGAACGACGTCGAAAAAAAAAGAGAATTCAAGAAAGAAAAATCTGAAGAAAAGGAAATCAATATGAGAAAAAGACTCCTTCCGTAAACACCAAAAAGGCGTCAATCCCCCAAAAAAAAAATTCCAGCTTCAACAAAAAGAAACCCATCAAAAACCCAAAAAAACCCCCTCTCATTCCACAAACACTCCGCTTCTAAAAACCCTACATCACTTCCCCTAGAATGATTGTGGCTAGATCGACTTCGCACTCACCAAAAAGGTAACGATTGGATTCTCGATCAAGCCTATGACGATAAACGATACATGACTGGCGTTCTGATTGATTGATAATATTAGAATAGGAAACCCTAAACACTTTGAGTGATTTGAGTGACCACCTAGAGAGGATCGCCTAGTCATGTATCCAAGATCAAAGATCAAGAGCATGCTCCCAAAGATTACAACCCTGCTTTTTCAAAGAACGAATATTTTATTTTTCAAAACCCCCCTTAGTAAAAAGTTATACCCTAAAATATTTCATTTTCTGCTTATCTTAACCATGCTTGAAATTCGAGTTTGCTTGAGGACAAGCAAAGTTTTAAGTGTGGGATACTTGATATCGCGTAAAAAGTCATGTTTTTACTACCGATATCTCTCTCATTATAGAACGATTCTTGGCATTTTAAACTCAAAACCAATACAAATCAATGATATTATGCCAAGATGGTCAAAACAAGGTTGCACGATAAAAATCAAGCAAAACGGATGAAAAATGAAGATTCCACACACGTTTGAAGATTTAAGGCATCAAAACGAGATTTCAAGAAAAAAGTGCCCATCATCAACATCCATCTCACCCAAGATGTTCGTGTTCAAATTACGAATCCAACAGAAGAAGAATCAACAAAAACGGATAAAGAATGAAGGTTCTACGCCTACCGGAAGATCCAAATGATTCGTACGCAATATCTGGAGATAAGAGACATATTTTTGGGATATATTTACATCAAAGTCTTTGTTTTTGAATTACGAATCCAACGCAAAAAGAATCAACGCAAACGGACGCATAACGAAGAAGATACGCACGAATTAAGCAACGCCACGAAAGACAACGGACCGAGGCGGGTGGCAGCCGGCCGCCGCCGGCCAACAGCCAGCCGCCGCCGGCCAGCAGCCAGGCGGCGCTGGCCTCCATCCTCCCATCTCTTTTGCACTTTTTCATCCTTGCTTGTACCCGGTGCACCACCTTTCGCTACTTTTCCGTAGCCGGTGCACCACCTTTCGCTACTTTTTCGTACCCGGTGCACCACCTTTCGCTACTTTTTCTAATGTGAGCCTAGGGATGCTAATGTGAGCCATATTTCCCCTATAAATACAGCCCCTAGGCCTCCATTTGAAGATGTCCCATATGCATTAGGCATAATTCTCTCTTTACTTTTTCATTCTATTTTCTTACTTCAAAATTAGTGTTAGGCTAGTTAAGGAGCTTATTTAAAGTAGAACGAAAGCTAGGGAACATTTTGTAATATTTGGTGTACGCTTGGAGTTACGCTTATTAATTCAAGTCTATTCCTTCTCGCATTTTAATCCCGGTTCTTTCTATCCTATTCTATCTTAATTAAATATGTATGCTTTAATTATGCTAGAAATAGTTTGTGCCATGATTAACGAGTAGATTACTATTGTATTTGTTGTGATGTAGTAAATATATATAATTGTGGGATGACTCTAAATATGTCGTGAAATAATATGACGGCCCCTATTCGACTGTTTACTCGGTATAGTGCTGGAAATGCTTTTAAGCAAAGTACATACGTATGGAAGCCGGTAACGACCAAAGGTAGTAGTATTATGGATCGACATTATAAACCGGAAACTTTATGAACGGACTTATCCTATGATTTTAAACCTAAAACTTATATTCGCCTTTCGATTAACAAATGTGATTGTAACCTTGTAAAGAGGAGTCGTGAACCTTGATACTTGGTCAATAGTTATCTGTGTAAAAACTATGTTTTTTAACTGGAACGTCATGCAAGCATCATAAAATGCAATGTGATTACGTGGACTTGCCATGAGTATTGTACAATTTCGATCACAATGTACTTATCATGTAAACATGGCGAAGCAATTAAATTCACAATCGAAACATCGGTAAATGATTAAATACACTGTGAATCACCATAGCATTTTTCGACATGGTCTGGGTTTAACTTTATGCAAAAAGCCGTCAGCATTTTAATTAGCATTTTTATTAGATTAGTTAATTTAGATTAGATTAGAGTAGGTAGGCTACAGGCTAAATAACCATTTATGAAAACCTAGGGATTTGTTAATTCTAATGAGAAAGGCAAGTTTGGAATCTAAGTTACACTGATATCCTTTCCTTAAAATATGAAACCAAAAGTAAGATACGCAAGAACCTTGAACGCTTTCCCCTGTTTATCATCCTTAGGTTTCATTAATAGGAATTGGTTAATAAGTTCGAACATAAATTCTAAGTTAATTGTTTAATGGATTTGAAATCTTTATGGTATTAAGAACGGTCAGATTTGTAATGACCTGCTACGCTATTCCTTCGCCCACGAGCGAATACGTTCAATAATACGGGCCACTGACTCCCTCACAGGAGAGTGTGGAGAGTTGAGCATCGTCTGTCTGATCAGAATCATGACACCTTAGTTCCTCGTGACATATTAGTTGATAACCGACTAATAGGGAACTTATTGGTTATACCACTAGGTGTTGAATCCACTAAACATTTCCAATTTAGATAATCGTTTCCCCATAAAAATCATCGTCCCACATTATTAGCTAACGAACTCACAACAAATACTACTTTTATTATCTGATTTATTATTACACTTTTATTCGCTTTATTTAGTTTACTTAGTTAACTGAACCAAAACCCCCAACGCACTTTTTTAAAACCTTTACTAGAAAAGAAAGATTGATTGGATCACCTCCGTTTCAATTCAGTTTCTCTTTAAGAATGACTCTAGGTCATACTTACCATCTACTAGCCTTTGGTTAAGTATTAGTAAGTCATACTTAGACCCCAACAAATATAAATTTAAAACAAACCGATCGCTATCCGTAGGTCGTCTTCATACGACGCTTCGAGGTGCATCAGTCTCTGAACGATGTTCAACATAGTACTGTACCTATGGCCTTTTCGTGGCTTCCACGCATTTGTACTTCACCAGAGGTAGTTCCAGCGCCATACCAAGTACTGAGCTGTTTTACGATATTTTTGATGCCTCGCCCAGAGATCCCTGTTGCACTGCACACCGGTCGTTGGAATTTCTAATGGAGATGCAGCACAGCAATGGGTTTTTAATTTGTAAGGCTGGGGCCTAGGGTTACTACTATTGCTAATCTAAGGGCTAGCAAAGGATAAGTATAACCTAGAGTCGTTCTTCAAAGCGTGACGAATCAAAACTAGGAGGGTTTAGGAACTTTTATGAACTTAGCTGAGGCTCAGAAAGATGGTTTTGGTTTTGGGTTTTTCTAAATTAAAATTAAATTTAAGATAAACTAAAAAGGTGGAGGTTACTTCGGGCGTTCAGCAATTTAAAGCGATTGTCTACTATGAAGTGGTTTAGGTGAAGTTAAATAAGAGGAGTTCTAACAAGGATAAATTTGTAGGTTAATGTGAGCTATTCTACAGTCCTTCTATTGGGCTAACGCGAATGTGTCCACAATAAAGCATCCGCAATCTTATGACATACAGTACAATCACATATTTAAACTTTCCCTAAATGACTATCATAGCAGACAATTGAGTTATTTAGTTAATCATGGTAATTCTAGCATGCATATTTAAATTTATTAAAGAAAGAACAAACATATTAAATATGGAAGATAGATTAACACCTGGAGAGAAGTACAATAACTCGTAGCTAAAATATGCGTCCCGAAGCACCTCCGTACAAATCTTCCTTGATTAGTTAATTAGCTAGTCTAATTAACTAGGAAGAATTAAAAATTACAAAGAAATAAAGGTTTTAAGTAAATGTGTGAAGATGCTAAAAGATGATATTCAAGATTGCTTCAAATGAGGTCTAAGGGCTGCTATTTATAGGGAAAATATGGCTCACATTAGCATCCCTAGGCTCACATTAGAAAAAGAGTGAAAGGTGGTGCACCGGGTACAAAAAAGTAGCGAAAGGTGGTGCACCGGGTACGGAAAAGTAGCGAAAGGTGGTGCACCGGGTACACGCAAGGACGAAAAAGCGGAAAAGAGATGGGGGGAGGCAGGCCGGCGCCGCCCACCACCAGGCCGGCGGCGGCTGGCTGCCACCCACCCCGGTCCGTCGTTTTTCGCTGCGTTGCTTAATTCGTGCGTATCTTCTTCGTTATGCGTCCGTTTGCGTTGATTCTTTTTGCGTTGGATTCTTAATTCAAAAACAAAGACTTTGATGTAAAGATATCCCAAAAATATGTCTCCTATCTACAGATATTGCATACAGATCATTTGGATCTTCCAGCGAGCGTAGAATCTTCGTTCTTTATCCGTTTTTGTTGATTCTTCTTCTGTTGGATTCGTAATTTGAAAACGAACATCTTGGGTGAGATGGATGTTGATGATGGGCACTTTTGTTTTGAAATCTCGTTTTGATGCCTTGAATCTTCAAACGTGTGTGGAATCTTCATTTTTCATCCGTTTTGCTTGATTTTTATCGTGCAACCTTGTTTTAACCATCTTGGCTTAATATCATTGATTTGTATTGGTTTTGAGTTTAAAATGCCAAGAATCTTTCTAGAATGAGAGAGATATCGGTAGTAAAAACATGACTTTTTACGCGATATCAATCCCGTATCATTACTGTATATGTCCTAATGGGCCATAACTTCTATCCTATTACTTATCTAACGTAGAGTTGTCCACAATCAAATAAATAACATGTCACATGGATAACAGATATGGAGTGTAAGCTACACCAGAAGTTCTCCCAAATGTAGTACCAATTTAACCGACAACTAACCTCGAATCCTATTCCCCAGTCTCAGTCGTCTGAGACGTCCGTATCATGGCATGAATTGTTGAATAAACAATAAAATAAACAGGAGTGACCCCGCGGAATAAGTTGGGAAAGTATGTCTAACGATCGGTTAAATTGTTCGACATTATTTCATACAGATCATTGTAATTATTCTAGCATGTTAAATTGTTGTATGTAATTATTCTATGTTTGAAAACCTAATCATAAACCCAACAACCGCAGTAGACAAACAGATACTAGCATGTAAACCCTAGAGCAACAATCAAACAAGTACATGCAGTAGTGTAACATGGATAAATATCAGTTTGTTTCAAGCAGAGTTTCTGGATAAATGTTTAAGTCACAGATGCTCCGAAAGTTCTCTCAAAAGCATCAGATATATGGGATTAATTCTAATTTAACTCTAATCCTATGCTCCGTGTCTCCTCTGATTTATTTCAATCAGGAGAACAGCGGCCATGCCGAGTTCATCGAATCATTCAGACACAGAATAGTTGAGGGACCTATTTCTACAATTGGCCGGATTATATCAATAGGTTTCAAACTACAGCATAAGTTGGATAAATAAAACATTAGATAATTAATTCATAAATTCAAACATATCCTAATTTCATACCAGCAGAGTAACAGCATTGTTTAAAGCATAACTACCCTAGCATAACTTTTATCATAGCAAACACAGATTTGTCTAGCCTAACATATCAATTATCATAGCATGCATTCTTAAATAATCATGACAATAGCACAACATATTTAAAAATAAAAAGAAAGGATAATATAATAGAACCTGTTAGGCGTTACAACAAATCTACGCAATCGTAGTCTCGGACCGACTCCGTACAAAGCTCGTAAGCTTGCTACTCTACTCCTACTAGCTAACTAACTAGTAATACTATTCTAGAGAGAGAAAGTATGAGAGTGGAATGTGATGGATGAGGGATGAGGGATTATGGATTGATGAAAATGAGGAGGTTAAGCCTCAATTTATAGGCTTCAAGAACTAAATTTTACATACAGCACCCCTCACCCGTATTTTACACTGAAATACACCCTCGAGCTATGAAATTCGAAACCTACAGTGGCGTAATCGACACCAAATAGGGCGTATCTGATAGCAAATAGGGCATATTCGGTAGCAAACAGGTCGTATTCGGTAGCAAACAGGGCGTATCCAACACCAAAGAGGGGGTATACCACCCAAAAAAGGGGGTATACCACCCTTTAGAAGGCGTATACGGCCCTAAAGGGGACGTATACGGCCCTCTAGGGGTGGTATACGACCCCTATGGGGGTGGTGTACCCTGGGTCTTGTTCTTGTGTGCTGGATCGTAAGTCTTGTGCACTGGTCGTAGTTCTTGTGATCTTCGGTTGGCTCTAACTTCTTCGTTACTTGTCAGATTCAAATGATTCTTGCGCCCACGGTTTTGTATTTTCCCGAAGATCAATATGACACAAATTAGGCCAGTTTAGCTTAATTATACGTCAGAATCGCAAGTGGATCGTTTTAGCTCTGATTTGTTCGTTATTTGAGCATTTTAAGTGATTTTTCGAAAGGAAGTCTAAGTTTTGGTTCATTTTACATATTTAGCATAAAACATTACTTATTTGATGTTTATTAAAAGATTTGAACCAAAATGGGCTTGAAAAGGTGCACAAAAACGTGACTTTTTACATCAAATCACACTAACATTCACGCTAAATCCATATTAACAAACTATGTGGTGGAGGACTTCATAATTAGTGAAAACAAACTCATGCAGTCAATATATTGAGTTTTGTACTTGTGTTCACATGTAATACAAATTTGAGCATGTATTCCCACCCCAAGAGTAAAAACAGTGAAATGCGGGGCTATGAGACTCACCTGAGTCTGATGTGTTTATCTCAATAAATGTGCGTTGCTAAACCAAGCAGTGATGTCTGAAGACTGTAACCTGAGGGCATCCAAGATGCGCGTTGGTTAATACATGAGTAGGTATCTCAAAAGATCACCTATGCTAGTTGTTCATTCAACTAGTTATATCCAAATACATTGGTTTGTTTGATTGTTTGATTGCATTTTGAAAACATGTACGGCCCGTTGGTGACGGTTTGTAACAATAATTCCAAGGTATTATTATTATATGTTTCGTTGTATCGTATGCTTATCAAAGTATATGGGTATCATGTACGAGTACATAGTATGTGGCTTAAGGGTTGTAATTGCTTGACACTTGGTGTGAAATGTATTTATAACTTTAGGTGACGAGGGTCCGGGGGCAGCACCCCTGATTAGCGGGGCTCCAGGGGTGGCAACCCCGGGCGGGGTCCAAGGGGCAGAGCCCCTGGCTGGGGTCGAGGTACCAGGTCAGCTTGAAAATTTTTTATTTCTACTATATTACTTTAGTGAAAAACGCACCAAAAATCTGAATTTGGGTAACGTAAGTGATAAAATTTCAAGTCTTGACACTTAGTAAAAATCAGTGTTTTCAATGTTCTAATTTGTGCGACACTGGGTGCGACACCAAGTGCGACACAGGCTGTTGTGTTGCAGGTCATGACTTCGACATAAGTGTATGTTTCGCATTATGCGACGTCCGCAGTTTAATGCGACATAAGGTGTGACACTTGAAAAATTAGGGCTAGTTATTAGTTCCTAATCATCTTTCAATACATGAAGTTAGTGCTAGATTAGGCTAATTGTATGTATCATTATACATATTGTTATATATATACACGTACACGATTGAATTTAATCGTGCATTTTCATATTGGGCGGATCCCAATACATTAATACGGACGTTGGTGAACACATCTTATTAAATAATATGAAATTATTTAATAACGCTATTGTTTCCTAAATATTATTTTGATAATATTTCATAAGTAATTCGTATCGTATAAAACACTCAAACGCGACCAAAAACGCACAATTCGTACCCAACAATCGAAACAAACAAAAGTTATATTTTTATAACTTCAAGTAAAGCATTTTGATAGAATACTTCCATTATAAATATTAATATTTATATCAAAGATCAAAACGTTTAATTTAAACGTTACACGATTTAACAATCGAAACACGAGCACGCAAATCAATACCGACACTATAACCATACATTTTTGTAAATGTTTTCAAGTAATGTTAAGCGAGACTTCAAGTTAAAAATATCGAAAATAGAAAGTCCTTTAAAACACGTACGTATAACATATAAAATATAAAATAAGGTTTAAACGACCGGGGAAACGAACACCGAACAGAGCATGAAATTGGGGAAACAAATTGGAGACACCCACCACCTTGTGGGGCTCCCTTGAGCCGTCCAACACCCCCTATGAAAAGGGGATCTTGCCCCTCCCCAAATCCTTTACCAACATAACCCCCAAAACCTTCCCCATTTCCCTCATTCAACCCACATCCCTCTCTCTCTAAACTTCTCACTAAAAATACACACATTCCTCTCCTCTCTCCCTCCTCCTCCACGGCACCACCTCACCCACTAGTACAAATTTGGGCTTTCGTCACACATGGTCTATTTGAAACGGTCACACATTCCAATATTTATGTGACCAAAGGGCCAAAAAAAAACTGGACGTTATTCTTTAGCCACACATGAACTCCAATCGTGTGACCATTCTGAAACGTATTTGCCACACCTTCGAACATTTATGTGGCTAAAGGGAACTGCAATTTTTTTGCATTTCATTTAGTCACACATGAAGTTGGAACGCGTGACAAATCTTATCACACACTTGAACACTGTGACCAAACGCCACTATATGGTCACATGGAGTAATTGTTTATGTGACTAAAGCATAGAGTCGATTTTGTCACACATGATTAAAGTGTAGCCAAAGCCAGGTACATATGGTCACATAAGTTATTATGTGACCATATGTTTAGTGTCTGTTAGAATGGCAAAAGGTAATGTGTTTAGTCACACTAATTTCTAGCCCGATCATGTGACTATATCGCATTAGAATAGCCACACCATATCACAAATGTGTATCAAAATGATGTTTATGGCCACATGTTAGGTGATTATATGTGACCAATATATTCACAACAGTCACGTTTTTAGATATTCATGTGACTATTTTTTAAAGCGAAAATGGGCAAAGACGATTATCATTAAATTTGATATTAGTCACATTGAGTGCTGTTTGTGTGGCTATATCATGAGACCTTATTGGTCACATGGAGTAATGGTTTGTGTGACTATAGCATAGAGTCGATTTTGTCACACATGATTTAAGTGTAGCCGAAGCCAGGTACATATGGGTCACATAAGTTATTATGTGTGTCTAAAGTTTAGTGTGTGTTAGAAACTTAGAATGGCAAAACGTAATGTGTATAGTCACCCTAATTTCTAGCCCGGTCATGTGACTATATGGCATGGTAATAGCCACACCATATTACAAATGTGTATCCAAAAGGATGCTTATGGCCACATTTTGGGTGATTATATGTGACCAATGTATTCACAACAGTCACGTTGTTAAATATTCTTGTGACTATTTTTTAAAGCGAAAATGGGCAAAAACGATTATCATTAAATATTATATTAGTCACATTCAGTGTTGTTTGTGTGGATAAATCATGAGACCCTATTGGTCACATGGAGGAATTGTTTATGTGACTAAAGTACAGAGTCGATTTTGTCACACATGATTTAAGTGTAGCCAAAGTCATGTACATATGGTCACACAAGTTATTATGTGTGTCTAAAGTTTAGTGTGTGTTAGAAACTCAAAATGGCAAAACGTAATGTGTATAGTCACCCTAATTTCTTTCCCGATCATGTGACTATATGGCATGGTAATAGCCACACCATATCACAAATGTGTATCCAATAGGATGTTTATGGCCACATTTTAGGGGATTATATGTGACCAATGTATTCACAACAGTCACGTTGTTAAATATTCTTGTGACTATTTTTTAAAGCTAAAATGGGCAAAAACGATTATCATTAAATTTGATATTAGTCACATTCAATGCTGTTTGTGTGGCTAAATCTAACGTATATTGTTATATTAAAAAGCATTGGAATTCTAAGAGATATAACATTTAGCTGCATTGGTTAACATGTTTCTTTGTAGGTGTATTGGCTGGGACCCAAGTTCGAACCCCACTCTCAGAATGTTTTTTAATATAAATGTCATTTTGACCAAAAGGTTTAATGTATGCAAGCAGACTTAGTGGTATGGTCAAATTAAATGGTTATTGTAATATGCCCGTGATTAGTTATTGGTTACGATGTTATATATGACATTTATCCGTAAGTATTTATGTTGTAATTTACAAAGTTAATGCATGTACTAAAAAAAATGGAAGTCATAGAAATTAAGATACAAGTAATCATTCCATAAAATATTCAAAAGGTAATTTACAAGGTTACTGTACTAAGATTAATATAGCTAGTGTTCCAGCATTACATATATGTTGATCACTTGGACTTTGGTATAACAATACCCAAACTCTAGTTGGTTCAAAAGTAATCATCTCATGATTCATTACCCAAGTCACGTTTATCCACACGTGGCAATATGTTATCATTGTGCGGGTGAATGACCGTGCTAAATTCCTCATCGATTTCATCATATGTATCTCTGTAACTCTTGGGAGGTGCTTTCAGGACAATAGATAAATTCCTAGTTAGCTGGTCTTTCACATAAAACACTTGTCGTGCTTGTGAGGCTAACACGAATGGATCAACCTTGTGGCCTACATTATTCAGGTCAACCAATGTATAACCAAGATTAGTATCGCGTTGGACCGTGCCATCTTTACGGTTAACCCAATCACATTTGAAAAGAGGAAGTTGCCTGAAGCGGTAATCCAGTACCCATATCTCTTGCAAAACCCCATAATAAAATGTACGTCTAGTGGTTGCAACTTCTTTGGATATGTGAATATCTTCTGTCTCAACACTAACCCCACTGTTTTGGTAAACTCTGCCATCACTACATTTTGTACGAAATGTATAACCATTGATGTTATATGCAGTGTATTTCACTACGCTGGCTCGTGGTCCATATGAGATCCACCTTACGGTTTCGGATACACTGTCTTTGGAGATCGCTAACTCTCTCTCAACCTGCAGAATCTGATTACAAGTATATATATATATATATACAATATCCTTGTGGTACCCTCATGTTGTATAACGTCTGACAAAAGATGTCCTTTTCGGCATTCGTTAGCGTGTAACCTGCTGGTGGTATTATTGTTATTTCTCGGCCGTCTTTCCTAACAAACAACTCTGGTTTGTCTATTCCCAACTCTTTAAGATCCAATCGAGCATTCTCTCCATCTTTCATCTCTCCCGGCACATTTAGCAAAGTCCCGACTAGACTCTTACCAACATTCTTTTCTATATGCATGAAATCGATACAATGTTGAACTTCATTGTGCCTTCAATACTTTAGCTTTCGATACCAAATGTTGAATTTCTTCCAATACGCACCATTCTGTTCATTTGATTTGCTTGAAGTACCATCTTCTTTTCCTGATCTTTTCCTCTTCTCCTTTTGGATCTTCCCACCTCTGCCTCTGGCATCTTCTTGGTTTGCTTGTTTTACGCGTCCCCACTTATTTTCAATATGTTTTACCTCGTTGTATATTTGTTCACCGGTCATTGGAATTGGAGCCGTGCCAAATTCTTGATTTCCATTAAACGCCTTCTTTTACTTTCTGAACGCATGGTTATATGGTAGATATCTTTTGTGACCTACATAGCTCTGCTTGGATGATGCAGGAAGTCTAATACAATATGTATCTTTCCCACATACCACACAACCTTTGTATCCACTGGTTGGGCAGCCACATAAAGTACCAAGTGCAGGGTAATCATTTATTGTCCATAACACCACCGCACGTAGATTAAATATTTGCTTTGTGGAAGCATCATATGTATCGACCCCTGTCTCGAATAAGAGTTGCAGATCATCAACCAACGGTTCTAAAAAAACATCGATATCATTTCCCGGGTATCCCGATATCAGTACAGATAGCATGATAAACTTTCTTTTCATACACAACCATGGAGGAAGGTTGTAGATGACAGATAAAACTGGCCACACACTGTGATGCCTATTTCCTCTGTTGACATCAACACCATCAACAGATATTCCTAGCCTTAGATTCCTTGGATCATTTGCAATTTCGGGGAATTCGTTATCTATGGTTCGCCATGCCTGTGAATCTGCCGGGTGACGTAACACACCATCTGTTTTCCTCCTTGTCGCGTGCCATCTTAATTCTTCTGAAATACTTGTTATCTTAAAGAGACGTTGCAGCCTTGGTATTATTGGAAAGTACCACATTACGTTTGCTGGAGTCTTCTCATACACTTTTTTTGTCTTCTTATCCACCTTCCATCTTGATGTCCCACAGGTACGACACACGGTCAATTCCTTGTCCTCTTTCCAGTAAAGAAGGCAATTGTTGATACATACATCTATCTTTTCGTATCCTGATCCCAGCAATTTCAAAATTTTCTTTGCATGATAAGTGTTTTCCGGCAATTCGTTACCATCAGGTAGCATCTTTTTTAACAATCCTAGCAGTTCAGTAAAGAATTGATCTGAACAGCCATACTTACTATTTAAGTTGAGTAGGTGAACTATGGCTGACAACTTTGTGAAGTCAGGACACCCACTGTAAAGTGGCTTCTCTGCATCTGATAGCAGTTCTAGAAGCTTGGCATGGTCATCCAGATCCTCATCATCAAAATTATCTTTTGTAGCATTAACCATTTCCACTGTTTCACTCGCATGTGTTGGGAGTTCTGCATCAAAATCCATATGGTTGTCACCATATTCTGTTGTAACAATTGGCTCATCCTTCTCTCCATGATAAGTCCATTATGTGTAGTTTTGATCAATGCTATTGCTGAATAAATGGAAATGCACTTCCTCCGTTTTACGAACTACATGGTTTAAACATTTGGCACATGGACATGGGATTAGAAGATGTGGATTATTACCCTATGGGTCGATGTTACTCATCTTCTTCAAGTTGTTTACCGCATAATCAATAAATGCTTCTACTCCGTCTCTATAAATTCTGCCCAGCCTATTTGTTCCCATCCAAGACTTGTCCATTACTTAGGGTTTGAAAAATCCAATTAGGTGTGTCGGCGTGTTATGTACTGTAATTGATTAGGGTATGAAATATTTTAGGAAGTGCCTTGATTAATTCAATTAGGGGAATTAATTCGGATCTCATAAATGCAATTAGGGAATCTGAGTTGAGGAGTGCCACTGTTAGGTATTTTACATACCTTCCCACTGTCAGTTATTCTTGACAGTGCCACTGTTAGTTCTATTTTCTAGGGATTGGCACTGCTAACAGTATATAACCTTAAAACACTTCAATTTTTCATTACGCTCTCATCTAACCACTGCAACTACAATTCAAAATACAACCGCCTCTTCTTCTACAATTAATTTGACGATCATGGCTTCTTCTTCTTCATCTGATTTGACCCTTAGTGTTCATGAAGAACACAATATGATCGCTTTTCTAATGAAACCCCCATCTGCACAGAATTTCACTCAAATAGTTGATTTTCTTAGTGCTAGTTATGTTTATCACGCGCTTACAGTATCTCCGAGGGTGTCACACATGATATATGGCACTACCGGTATCACACATGAGGGTATTTAGGTAATTTCCTTTCCTACCCACCTTTTAAATCCCCTTTTCTCCCCCATTCCTTTACATCGTACAGTTGATATTTTCCTCCACTACCATCCCCATTTTATTCCCGCTCATTTTTCTCCCTGTAACATGGCGTCATCATCATCTTCTCAAAATCAAGTTTTGGAACCACAATTATATTACTGTCATTGCGGAGCCAAGATGTATGTTCGCACATCATGGACTGAGATCAACCCGGCACGCAGATTCGTAAAATGCCCAGATGTTAGTTTTAACCTTATTTTTTAATTGTTGTTGGTATCTGCAATTGATGATGCTATTAGGTTAAATATTGACTCAAAAATGCTTTAATTTTGTTATTTTGTTGTGATTTAGGTTAAAACCAGTTTTTGCACAAGATATCGCTTTCTTGATTCGGAGCTTCCAGAGTATTACAGGAAGATTATGTATCAATTAAGAATGAAATGCAAAAACAAGTCCATCAGGAATGAAACGGAAGAAGATTCAGACTCAAAGATGGTGTTGATGAAGATGGTTGAAGAGTTGACTCTCATGAAGTCAAAATTGAAGATGTTTGACCAAGTGTTTGCACTTTTAATTGGTGTTGTAGTGATGTTGTGTGTAGTTATACTTGTTCTTGTTATGAACTAAGTTTCATTTAATGGTGTGATTAAATTTAGGGGTGTTCGTGGACGGTTAACCAGAGACTCGGTTAACCGGAGTCTCGGTTTGTAATATTTTTGAACCTAAACCGAAACCGAAAAAATTGGTTAACCGGAAATCGGTTAACCGTTTTTTCGATTCGGATAATCGGTTAACCAAATGAACCGTTAATTAATTAATACTTACTTAAAAGGTAATTAATAACACACATATAAATATTTATTTTTCAATGTTCACTATATTTAAAATACTTTGATAATAGAAGTATCAAACGATAACCATTTTACTCTTTATAATTGTGTATTTATGTTATACGTACGTAAATCATTTCAATATAATTAGAAACTTAGTAGAAGTAATTACCATATTAGGCCAAAATTTAACTAGTAAATTACATTACAATGAGTGAAAAAGAAATAAAAATAATTTTATCAAAATAAAAGTGTAAATATTTATATATAAATATAATATGTACACTATATATACATATATTTAAAACTATATATAAAGTTTTCAGTTTTTTCGGTTAACCGTTTATAACGTCCATCTCAAAATCATGAACCGAAACCGAAATCGAAAAACCGAAAAAAACTCGGTTCGGTTAAATAAATTATTATATAAATGTAACCTCAACTAATAATAAATAAATTAATCAAAGCAGAATGAACAAAAAACCATTTGTGAAATATTATATGCAAATTATATGTAATTCATCATTTCGGCATATGTATGTGACATTGCCCTAAGGTTAATAGTCAAATGTACGATATACGGCAGTTGCGGTATCACACATGCCACTATTGAACTTAGGGTGTTATGTAATTCGTCATTTCGACATATGTATGTGACATTGCCCTAAGGTTAATAGTCAAATGTACGATATACGGCAGTTGTGGTATCACACACGCCACTATTGAACTTAGGGTGTTATGTAATTCGTCATTTCGGCATATGTATGTTACATTGTCCTAAGCTTAATAGTCAAATGTATGATATACGGCAGTTGCGGTATCACACACGCCACTATTGAACTTATGGCCGGGTGTTATGTAATTCGTCATTTCGGCATATGTATGTGACATTGCCCTTAGGTTAATAGTCAAATGTACGATATACGGCAGTTGTGGTATCACACACGCCACTATTGAACTTAGGGTGTTATGTAATTCGTCATTTCGGCATATGTATGTGACATTGCCCTAAGGTTAATAGTCAAATGTATGATATACGGCAGTTGCGGTATCACACACGCCACTATTGAACTTAGGGTGTTATGTAATTCATCATTTCGGCATATGTATGTGACATTGCCCTAAGGTTAATAGTCAACTGTACGATATACGGCAGTTGCGGTATCACAAATGCCACTATTGAACTTAGGGTGTTATGTAATTCGTCATTTCGGCATATGTATGTGACATTGTCCTAAGGTTAATAGTCAACTGTACGATATACGACAGTTGCGGTATCACACACGCCACTATTGAACTTACGGCCGGGTGTTATGTAATTCGTCATTTCGGCATATGTATGTGACATTGCCCCAAGGTTAATAGTCAAATGTACTATATACGGCAGTAATTGCGGTATCACACACTCCACTATTGAACTTAGGGTGTTATGTAATTCGTCATTTCAGCATATATATGTATGTGACATTGTCCTAAGGTTAATAGTCAAATGTACGATATACGGTATAATTCTACTTATTATAAGTATAAGATTTTCATACTTTTGTTTGTGTGTGTATAAATAAAAATAGGTTATTGTTAAATTGTGTACCGATTAAAAATATAATTTATCTTCTTACCATATTTGTGTTGAGTCATATTAGTGTGTCTGTCAGTTGGTCTTGAGTCTGTAATAGCTTAGATTAGAAAATAGATAATTTTCTGTTTTGAGTGACACTTATCTAGTGTCGCATTCAGGCGACACTCGATAAGTGTCGCACTAGGGTTATGATCTGCGACACTTAGCAAGTGTCGCAAAATCGATCTGTTTGTATATATAGAGCCATCACGGCTCATTGCAAGGGTTGGACAAAACCTTTGCACAACTTGTCGACTAAAACCTCTGTAAACAAGCTAGAATTCGTCTGTTATTAATATACAAAGCGTTCTTATTCAATATCTTATTGTTTTGATTTCTAGTTTATGCTCGTTACTTCAATCGTGTGATTTCGCCACACAATTGGTTCAAGTGATCTGTTCTAGATCCTAAGCATAGGGACAACAAAGTGGTATCAGAGCCGTTGGGCTTTTTGTGACAGATTCGATCAAGTTTCGAGTGTGTTTCAGTTGAAATTGGGAAGAAACTAGCTTATTTTCATTGATTAGAGAGTTTTTGGTCTTCAATTTCTTGTTATTAACGTGTTTTTACAGGTATTCTTCATCTGGGAAAGAGAATTTTCGTTAGGTTTTACAAAAATTTGGTTTTTAGGGTTTTTGGGTTGCTGCTGCGCGTATCTGCGACACTCGTTGTGACACTTCCAGCGACACTTAACTCAGTGTCGCCTCTAGGGTTCTGCAACATAATCTAGCGACACTTCAAACGACACTTACCTCAGTGTCGCCTTAAGGATTTAGTGACACTCACTGTGACAATAATTTTTGTCTAGCTAGAGACACTTGCTAGCGACACTTCGTTGCGACACTTATTTCTAGTGTCGCCTGTGGTTTAATTTTACACTTTCTGCGACACTTGTCTCAGTGTTGCTTGTCAGTTTGTGACACTTCCTTAGTGTCGCTTAAGCATTTTAAAATCAGTTTTCTTTTCAGTTTAATTTACAATGTCGATGCAAGCTTTTGCTCAAATGCTTAAAACCAGTAATGAAGCTGGTAGTACAAATAAGGCTCCAATTTTTACAGCTAATACAAATTATGTTGAATGGAGACAAAAATTTGAAGCTTTTATTTCTTATAATGAACCGGATATGATGATTCCTTTGCTTGAAAGGTATGAGCATCCGAGGCAAGATGGGGTATTTGAGGGAATTGCACCTCCTAAGTCTATTCGTGCGCTGAATGCGGATGAAAAGAAATCTTGGGATATGGAAAGGAAAGTCCATTCAGCTCTTGTTATGAGCTTATCTTCTGATGTTCTCAAAATGTTTAAACATCATGACATCGCATATGATATGTGGCAAGCCCTCGAAAGACGATGCGTGGTAGTGATAAATATAAGAAGAGTAGGCTGGAGTTGATCAAACGACAATTTGAGTTGTTTGATATTTTAGAAAATGAATCCTTAAATGGTTTGTTTATTCGTTATTCACATCTAGTGAGTGAACTGTCTGACGGGGGAGTGAAAATGCAGGTAGAGGATATTAACAAGAAATTGTTAAGTGCGTTACCAAAGAAATGGAATCATCGTGTGATGATGATGGAGGAAGACGAAGGCGTGATGTCTATGTCTCTAGATGATTTCATTGGACGATTGCAAGCATATGCACTAGATATTCAAAGGAAAGAAACAAAATCTAGTGCTCATATTCAGGATCCAAGCATTTATGGGAGTAAATCTTCATCTTCCGGGATTGCTCTTTTGTCTGGAGGAGGTTTGTCATCTGCCACTAAAACTTCAACTGCAAGTGGTGGTGCCTCCAGTGGATCATATATTTTTTCAGGTGGATCACTTTCATCATCTGGTGGTTCCAAGGCTAATCAAGCTTCTCCAGCTACTGAGGAGAATGTTGCTGTATTTCAAGCATTTTTGAGTGCTTATGACAGTTTTCTATCCCAGAAAACTAATACCATTGATTTAACTGATGAGGATTTTGATCAAATAAATCCTGATGATCTCGAGAGAATGGACATTAGATGGAATTTTGCTATGCTAACTAGGAGAACAAAAAGATATTTGCGAAAAACTGGTAAAAAGAACTTGGATGATGATAGTGATTCGGGTTTGGGCTTTGATAAGAGTAAGGTTAAATGCTACAAATGTCACAATCTGGGACATTTTGCAAGAGAATGTGAGAAATCTAAACAACCTCCTTCTGGTTTTTCAAAGCCTTCTGTTTCAAAGAAGTCAACTGCTAAGGATGCTGATAAGCTTGAGGAATCCTTCAATGAAGCTCTTCTCCTTACTAATGATGAATATCACAACTGGAGTGATACAGAGGAGAACATTCATAACACAGCTCTTATGGCAGAGATTACAGATGAGGTACCAATTGATGAATCTCTTTCTTGTGTTAATTGTATCAAATTAACTGGTAAAATTAACAGATACTCTGAGGATAATGCTCACCTGTATTCTGATTTAGATAAACTTAGACAGGCAAACCAATTGTTAAAAGAAAATGAAAAGATTTTTGACAAAAAGATTAATGCCACTATGACTGAAAGAAAAGATCTAAAGGCTAAGATTTATTGTCAACAAGATGCTATTGACAGTTATCTTAAGAAAATTGTCGATTTACAAAAAGCTCTTGATGAATCTAAAACTGAGGTTATTGATCTTAATCGAAAACTTTCAAATTTCAGTACATCCTCCGTTGTTTTTGATGAGATCCTTCAAGTGCAAAGGATCAATACAAAAAGTAAGTCGGGGATAGGATACCAAGCGGTACCTCCCCCAGCTAACTATGAACCTATGCCATCGAAGGATGACATTAAAAACTTTGTGCCTTCAACTGTTAAAGAAGGCAAGTCATCTGTTAAAGAACTAGTTATTTTGGTTTCATCTGAGAAAGGAGATAAATCCATCTCCCAAAAGAAAGCAAAAGCATTACCTGTACTTCCTACTATTGAGGAGGAAGTAATTGAAATTGAGGATGTAAAGGTTCTTAAATTGGATGAAAAGCCTGAAAATTTTATAATTACAAATGAACCGTGTAGTGAAATCCCTTCACTAAAGGTTAAATCTAAGGCTATTCCTAAGGTTAAGAAGGAACAAAATTTTTCTAATAACAAATTAATTTCTTCTAAACCAATCACAAATAATTCCAAAAGTAAATCAACATCTTTTTCACGTGCCAATTCACCTTGCACATTTCAATGTGCCTGTTCAGTAAATAGAAATATCAAATCCTCATCAGTTTTGCAACCTCACTTTCAATCGGTTGTTGAGAGAAGATCCTGTTGTTAGAACATGTTGTTCTAACATTTTGTGACAATAGTTTGTATATTCTTTTAGCTATTGTATTGTGACAATATTCATACAACAATAGTATTGCAACAAAGCTATTGTTGTATGGTTAGTCAAAGCTATTGACTAAGTTTGACTTTATTAAGTCTTATTGTTGCATATATGTTTGGAGGTCTATAAATAGACTTCCTTAGGTCATTTTGAAAAAGCAATTGTATGGTAACACTTTCACTTCCATATCTAGAGAGAGTTTGAGAGAGAGCTCAGAGAAAGAACTCAAGCTGATTTTGTATACTTTGTGATATGAAATAAAAGTTCTCAACTTTTATTTACATCTTTACATTCCGAATACGATTTATACTTTGATTCACGTTTTACACTTGTGATTGATTTCCGCTCAATTGCAAGAATTCGATCAGCTGTAGATCCTACGGCGTTCACAATTGGTATCAGAGCGGGAACAGCTCTTCGAATAGGTGAAAAACGTGTTCTGTAAGAATGACTTGAACTCAGCAGTTAATGTTTCATTAATTTTGAGTTGTTTGATTGAATTCTGGTATTCAATTTTTGTTCAAAACTTGAAGACGAGTACTTCTGTGATCGAAATTCATTTGAATTCAATCTGAGGCTCTAATTTGATCTGAATTCGTAAGAAATTGATTACGTACTTATCGTTAAAATTTTGAAAGTTCAGAAATTTGACGGTAAAATATCAAATTGAGTGTATACGAGCGTCGGAAATCGAATTCCGAGTTCATTACTTCAATTTTTAGAAAAATCGAGCTAAAATTGAAGATTCTACAGCATTTTTACGATTCTGGAAAATTACTCCGTGATTAGAAGTTGATAATTGCATTCCGTGAATAAGTAATTGTCGGATGAACAGTAGTGTTTTCTTCCGTGATTAGTAATTCCGTGATTAAGTATTCCGTGATTAATTCTGTGTGTAGTCCGACAATAGCTTATTGTCGCATAAACAGTACTGGATCATTCACGGACTAGTATTGACGGACTTCAGACATTGTGATTCACGCATAAGTGTTATTCTTGGAGTGTGTTATTCACGGATTAAGGATTCACGGACTAGTGTTATTAAACAGTAGTTGATATTGACGGATTGAGCTATTGTCGTAAGAACATTATGATTGGTATTCACGGACTGTTAGTCTCAGATTCTGAAATTCTCGGATTCTGACATTCTCGGATTACTACTCTCAGAATATCATACTTGGATTTCTTATTCTCGCAACAAGAGTATTGTTAAAAAAAAAAAAAAAAAAAAAAGTGATAAATTTTGTATACTTCCAAAATTTTTTCTAAGCCTTAAAAGTGATAAATTTTGGCTTTGAAAAAGTTTCATTTTACCCGGGCGTTTTTGAGCGTTTTTGGACGTTTTTGAACGCGATTTTGGAGGGAAATTTGTAAAAATTTTCTTATTGCAAAATTTTGTTATTAAGATTAAAATTGTTCATTTTTAGCTTGGGAAAAATTACATTTTATCCAAGTAATTTTGGACATTTTTAACAAAATTTGGTGGGAAAATTCAAGAGAGGTGAAGATGGCATCTTCAAAGTTTGAGCTTGACTACAATGGAAATCCCCTATCTCCAAGATTCTTCTGTAATAATGATTACACTAGTTGGAAGACTAGATTTGAAGAATTTATTGTGTTCAGCAATCCTGATTTGTGGATTCCCATTATCAACCGATATGAGAGGCCAAAAGCAAAAGGGACGTACTTTGGTATTGTTCCATTTAAATCGGTGAAATTAATGGATGAACAGGAACGCAAGGAATTTAACAGAGACAAGAAAGCCTTTGAAACAATTAAAAGTTGTTTATCAGAAGAAGTGTTTCGTGCTTTCTCAGAAGCCGAAACCTCCTATGATTTATGGATTTCTTTGTCAAAAAGGTTTGGGGGAGAAGATTTGTTGAAATTGTCAAATGTTGATGACAGAATTAAGGATGAATCAATACAGAAAGATGATGAGCTTAAAGCCTTGCAATCTAAAGTTCTAATCATGGAAACTGAACGTGATGAAATGCGTTTAAAGATTGCTAGAATGGAAGAAAAGATTCTAGAACTTCAGAGTCAACAAACGGAGCTAATCAAGCTACAAGAAGATCATAGTCATGCTTTGAAGACTATTCAAGATCTTCATGGTCAATTCTCTCGAAACTCTCACTTTGCAAAACAACCTGAAAAGGTTGTACAACCTGCAAAGGTTGTGAAAAAGATTTACACAAGTAAATCTTCGTATGAGAAAAAGATTTCTCAGTTTACTAATTATTCTTTGCAAAAGAATAAGAAGTATTCTAAGAAATCACAATTAACTTCCAAAAAGGTTGATTGTTTGGATTCTGTAAAGGTCAAGAATGTTAACAAATCGGTTTCAGAACATCAAAAGAAGACAAAAAGAGCTTCTTCAGCACCGATACAACCTTCTTCAGAATCAAGACAAACAAAATCTTGTGCATACACACGGGCACAGATGTTTGCATTAGCACCTTCACAATGTCATCATACGGTGTTAAAGCAACCTCCAGATTTTGTTCCTTTCTCCCAAAGGCGAACTTCTTCACAATCGATTCCTTGTCAACAATTTAGATATGAAACACCGTGTTTCTTATCTAGATGGAATTCGATTTCCTTGGATTATGTAGACACAACTTATCGATGGCTGTCAGGGCTATCTAAGCCTGTTGGAACATGTTGTTCTAACATTTTGTGACAATAGTTTGTATATTCTTTTAGCTATTGTATTGTGACAATATTCATACAACAATAGTATTGCAACAAAGCTATTGTTGTATGGTTAGTCAAAGCTATTGACTAAGTTTGACTTTATTAAGTCTTATTGTTGCATATATGTTTGGAGGTCTATAAATAGACTTCCTTAGGTCATTTTGAAAAAGCAATTGTATGGTAACACTTTCACTTCCATATCTAGAGAGAGTTTGAGAGAGAGCTCAGAGAAAGAACTCAAGCTGATTTTGTATACTTTGTGATATGAAATAAAAGTTCTCAACTTTTATTTACATCTTTACATTCCGAATACGATTTATACTTTGATTCACGTTTTACACTTGTGATTGATTTCCGCTCAATTGCAAGAATTCGATCAGCTGTAGATCCTACGGCGTTCACACCTGTTTCTACTGCAAAAAACAGGGTCATTTGATAAGTGTTTGTCCGTTGCTTTCTAGACAACGGTTTGGTAAGACAGTGCCTAGGTCTTCAGTGTACAGAAACTTTTCAAAATCCTCACCTAAGCACAGTTTTATGTCTCCCAAACCTGTCAAGAAAACTGACAAGATAATGTCGGTTACAACTAATCGGCAACCTCTTGTCAAAAACAACCATCTAAACCTCTACAGGTTTGGAAAATCAAAGAGTCCAAAGAAGACTCTTCATCCCATAATATCCCATCAGTTAAAGAGTCCAAAATTCTGAAAAATCATGTATTCACTGATGTGGTTATTATGGATGACTCTGGTAGACCCAAGTCCGCTAAGGCTTGGGTCTCACAATCAAACTAATATCTCTATTTTTTGTGTGCCTACAGCCATCAGAAGAAGTAATCAAGAGCAAATGGTATGTAGATAGTGGTTGTTCTCGGCACATGACAGGCAACATATCTCTAGATGTTCTACCTGTTAAAGGAGGATATGTTGCATTTGCAGGTGATAAGGGTGGAGAAATTACTGGTAGGGGAACTCTCACTAATGGATCAATGAGTTTTGACAACGTGAACTATGTGGAACAATTGCATTATAATCTTCTTAGTGTATCACAAGTATGTGACAAAAAGTTCACAACAGTGTTTACGGATACGGAGTGCTTAATACTCAAACCAGGCTTTCAAATAGCTGAGGTATAGGTACTCATTCGAGCACCGAGGACAAAAGACACGTATGTCCTTGACATGAGTACTGTGTCAACTTCAACATCTGAACATACATGTCTGTTGTCCAAAGCTACTCCAAAGGATTCCCTTCTATGGCACAGGCGAATGGGACACATAAACTTTCGCAAGATGAACTATCTTGTAAAAAATGAGCTTGTT
This sequence comes from Pseudognaphalium luteoalbum, assembly GCA_963422505.1. Taxonomy (NCBI): domain Eukaryota; kingdom Viridiplantae; phylum Streptophyta; class Magnoliopsida; order Asterales; family Asteraceae; genus Pseudognaphalium; species Pseudognaphalium luteoalbum. Next base: position 126,481,280 of record OY730192.1, on the reverse strand, counting down.
ACTGGTGTGCCTTGTAAGTCCCTAGTTCTAGGATCGATAACTTCGTTATCTGTAGTATTAAGGAGCGGAATTCCTTAATACGGTGTTATCTTACTAATAACGATTTAGTTCACGTTTAGGTTAACCAATTGCTTTACTTTATACGAATATACATCAAAGTCTAGCCTTTAGTATTTGTTTCTCTGGAAATACTGAGTTCGCACAAAATTGCAAAAATCCTGATCTCCAAAAGTTATCTCAAAGTTATATCTAATTTTCACGTATGAAAACACATATATATTCTCATCTCAACTCGCAGCCACTGGGCCTGCCAGTTGACTCGACTCGCTACGCAGCCCAAGCCCATAATGAACTCGGCTCGTTTGTCTCTATTAAGTTCTGCGAGTTCAAATCTCATCTCGCATCGCAGAGCCTTGCGACTTGAGATCTCGACTCGCAGCAAATGTCTAAAACAAATAACTGGACTCGCAGCATATGTATATATTGTTAAAATCTATATTCGTCTAACACTTTATCATAATAATATATTTAACGAATATTAATATCAAAACAATATCAATTTATAAATCTAAACCAATATATCAACATGATAACAATTACACTAGTCATATCGCAAAGCTAGATCTGTTGTCACAAACTATGTCTCAACAGACTCCCCCTTGACAATAGCTCTAGCGTCTTTATCTTCACATTGTCTTTGGTTTTATGAGTAAATCTTACTACCTGCAAAAATCTTCATCTTCATACAAGTCTTAATCATCATTTGATAATCTCGTGCTAAGTCACCCCATGCTTCAGTACAAAAGATTCTGTTCTCATTTAACTTCAATAAATCTTTTCTTTACATGTTCATTAGATGACGATGATCATAAACTCTGAAGATCTCTCTTTCACCACCTTCAACCTCATCATCAGCATCAACCATTACAGCTTCTCCAGTTTCTGAATCCACATGCCAACTCTTCATATTTCCCAGAATATCTTGAGGCATTTTCTTTAGTGGAATCTGCTGCACACATTTTATAGCTGGATAAATCTTCTTCCTTCTTCTTCTACCAGTTCTTTGACTTCTTTCTTCCAACTTAATTGTCTTTCCTTTCCTTGGCTTAATCTTTTCAAACTTATTAGCTCTAACCTCAGTCTTGATTATATGTTCAACATATCTTCCAACAAAATCATCACTTGGGTTATTCAATGATAATCTAGCCAAATCTCGAATCTCAAATCTAGGCAAAGAACTAAAAACTGCAAGCTTTCTTTCAAAATATTGAACTCCATCAAATCTCTTAATAGCAAACAGTTTTAGATCAGCATCAAAATACCATCCTATAATCCCTCTTTTTGCTATACGCTTACCCGTAATATCAATTTCTGATATACCAAGCTTTTCTTTCTTTTTCTTTGGCAAAGGCTTGAAAATAGGATTATCTTTATGCTTATCAAGAAGATCTTCTCCATCTGAATCAGTTGAGTCATCGATCTCTTCATCTACATCGACAACTGTTTGACCTTTATCATTTTCAATAATAACCTCTGTTCTAGATGGACTCACATGGTGTTCATCAACATTTGTATCTGAATCTACACCAATGTCATGCACTATCTCAGAAACAGCAGTCCAATCTGTAGGCGGTTGAAATTCTCCCTCTTCAAGATCATAATTAATCTCTTCATCTATCTCATCCAAAATATCATTATCTGAATCTGATAGATCTAGCATTTCCATTCCTAGAGAAAACAATTTAAACACAAATAAATTAATAATTTAAATTCTCTTATTGATTTTCTTGAATCAATCTAAGAATCCCAATATTAAACCTTTTGAGTAATTGATATAAACGCGAAATATATATAACTTATAAATCTTTTATTGATTATCCTAAATCAATCTAAGATTTCCTAATTCTTATATCAAACACTTAACAAACATTAATTAAATTTAAACTCTAATGTACTGTGAAAAATCACCAAACATTTAAGTTTATAATTAATTAACTTATATAATTTCTAAGACTTAATTGAACTGTTATATCATAAAATCTTAACTTTCAATTATATCTTTAAAATTATATATCATTTGTCTAGTTAAAAATCATACAAATTTAACTTGTCAGTTATAGAAACTCTCAAGTCTAAAATGTCTAAGTTAAAATAAATTTTGACCGCTGAAATATATCAGAACACGCCGCTCGACTTCTCAATGAGTCGGAAGACTTTCGATCACTAATTTATTTAACCTTTTAGAATCAAATAACTTAAACAATTTCTAATATATTTAACTTGTAATAATAATAATCTCAAGTCGAATATATTACCAAAACTATTAAGTTACAAATATTCAATTACAATTATAAATTACAATTATAATTCAACTAAATTCTAAATACACATAACTACACAAGTCTAAATTGTCTTACCAACTTCACTTGTTCCTGCAGCACTTGTACCAGCACCATCACCACTTGCACTTACACCAGCAGACTCCCCCTGAATAATAGTCTGCTGACCAATCGTTGAAGGACCAGCCAGCTCACTATCCTTCTGAGCATTGGGATCATCGTCTTTGTCATCATCTCGTTTCTTCCTCAACTCATCTTCTTTGCAAGATTCTAGATATACCAATATCTCCCCCTGAGCTGACTTACCTGAATTCACTCTCAACACTAACCGTTCTAAGTGTTCAAGCTTCAGTCGCTGGGCAGTAAAATCATCAAGCAAAGTATTATGAGTGTTTAGCAGAGTCAAATATGATGTACTCATATGAACCATCTGCTGAGCAAGAGAAACATTCTCAGCTAACATCCCTGGAATCTTAGAAGTAAGTTTCTCTAACTCCTTAACTCTAGACTCTAAGGATGTAATCCTTTCAATATCAGTTGTAGGAGTAACAGAAATAGTATGTGGTCCAGGTGGTGTCACTGAAGCAATGTATGAATCACGTGTAAGTGGTGGAATAGCTTGAGATAACGCTTCCTTAAGAAGAGTAGCTGCAAATCTACTAGCGTTATTGGTCTCAGCCTGTTAAGTTAAACAAAATTAATTAAGTAATTGTTACAGTTTAGTCTGTCTCAATCTCTAAATAATTATATAACACTTGTATAACTAAACTTATATCCCTTACCTCAATAGGTACAGATATCGGTTCAGTAAACACCGGTGTTACATTCTCCACCTGCGGTGTATCTCGAGCAACTGTCACAGAATCAACTGTCTCAGTTTGAACTCCTGATAAATAACAAGTTAAGATTATCTAACTTTTAAATAGTACATACCATCCTGAATGGTCAAAGTCCTGGAACGCTTACGGCGTCGAGTAATAAGAGGTGTATCCTCTTCCTCAGAACCTTCATCAATAAGACTGAAGTCAGGATCGACTTCCTTAGCCTTCCTCTTCTCCTTCAGTGCTAGATCTGGAATCATCCGAGATCGATATCTAATATAACCAGCATCTGGAGGTGGAGAAGGAGTACTATCATCATCATCTGAAGCCGATTGACCATCACGGCCTCTAGATGGACCAACATCAGGATCCTAAATATTGAATATATAAAACATTTATGATTAGCTAAAAGCTCTATCACACAAGTTCTATATATTTATGATTAATCTGATAAATACCTTAGAAGGTAAAACCTCAGATCCATCTAGCTGTCCCTGCTCACCCTCAGGTCGAGTGACCTCTGGGTCTGCAGTCTCAGCTCCCTGATCATAATGATATTTATATTTTATAATTAGAAATATTATCTAATTAACTAAATATCGATAACATGTGTATTATATATAAGAATAATGTGATAATGATATAACAACTAAGTACCAATATTACTATATAATAATAAAATTACCTCAGGTGAAGCAACATAACTATCAATATCCCATATCAAGATATCAGTAGCATCATCATGCTCTACTAGCACCTCCTGTATCACCTGAGCAGCAACATCTGGGTTCACCTGTTCCCCAGCATGTGCAGGTTGTTCCAACACATCCTCAATCAACTCTTGTGGATCATCAGCATGAACCACATCAGCTATCGGTTCAGGAACCACAACCTCAACACCAACATCTAGCCAACCATTGTTCGGTGGCGTCACATAGGTAGGATCAACAAGAAAACCAAAAAGTTCTCTCTCCTCAGGTTTCACTACCCCTTCCTTTCTTACTGACTGCAAAAACATAGCATTGTATCCTCTAAGACCAATAGTATCTACATGTAAATATGGCCCAGGAATAACAAGCTCTGGCAGACGAACGCGAATAATCAGCATGCAAAAACGTGGATAAACCAGAAAGCATGATCTAACAGAACCCGAAATCTGTCTAACCAGCTCTCCAAAAATATAATCACAAAAACTGTATGGTTTATTGTAAACCAGGGACAGTGCAGCTGATACAAGGGCAGGACTCAATTCGTCAAAGCCTCCCTTCTTTGGTGCAAAAACTGTGACAATCACATGCCACAAAAACCTCCATTGTCCAATAACCAGAGGTTTTTGGAACTGACGTCCCCTCCTATCTCCAGTATACCCCATACGACCTATCGTACCCTCAACAAAATCACTAGGATACTCCGTCGGACCATCCTCCTGATCTACTGTACCCAAGCGTAAAATCTGATGTAGATCGCCAGCAGAGAAAACAACCGGTCGATCGTTGACCGTTGTGCGAATAACTGGTGGGTTGATCGTCTCGTCAAACTGAATACCTTCCCAGAAGTCGTTCAGTATAATCTGAGAAATCTGTGGAGACTCTGTAAGTGCATATCTAATGCGTGAACGTGCAAAGAATGTAAGCGTTTGAGCTACTCGATTAGCTCCACGTGCACCAAGATCTAGATCAACAAGTATATTGTGACCTTTATCGAACTGTCTCGCCATATCTATAAGAACACAAATGACAAAACACAAAGCACGTTAGTAAGTTATAAACTATAGTGTTTATGAATCAAAATGATCATCTAACACCTTAGTTCGTAAGAAAATAAATACATATATAACTTATAACTAAAACCAGTACTTAAGTCCAATATGTATTTAACATTAGTTACTTGTAAATTTAAAAATCGCAAGTAATTAACGTTTTAATAGATATATATATATATATATATATATATATATATATATATATTATACCGCTAACTAAAAAGTCAGAACACGCCACTCGATTACTCTTTGAATCGGTAGACTTTCGATATAATTATATATTACTACATATATTATCACGTATTAATATAAAATTCATACGTCGAAACATATAATAATAGGCTTTCAAAGTGATATATTTCTTGTAAACACAAATAAATGTAGCCTATTTTTTTAAAATTAAAATTGCATGTTACATTTTATTTTTACAAGTTATTGAACTCGCAAAAATGTAAAGTGAACTCGCAACTCAACTCGCAACCATGTCAACTCGCTAACCAAGTCATTCTGCAACTCGACTCGCAAGTCGATTCGCTAATCTACTCGGTCCGCAAGGTCAAGAAGTCAAAGAAGCAATGTCAACTCGCTAAATGTAATCTGCGAATTGAATTGAAACTCAACTCGCATGGTCAAATAGTCAAGATCAGAAACTCAACTCGCATAGTCTGCGAGTCGAGTGTTCAACTCGCAGCATGAACTGATATGGCGAGTTGAAACAAAAAATCAATTAATCTATCTATTAAAAGTGATCTATCGATTTATTTACGTTCATTAAGATTCCTTTAACATTAATCTTCAAGATTTTTGTCAAATAACACCTTAATCTACGTTAATCGTTCAAATTTTGAAACAAAACCATAGATTCACAAAAACTTCGATTTCGTATAATTTAAACGGTGAAATCCGTTGATGTATACCTCAAAATGTTCGTAATTTGAAAGTAGATATAAGCTACGGATCAAAAACTCTTCCTTGTAACTAATCAAATCGAAATCAAATGAGAGACTCTGTTCGACTCGTTTCGCAATAACTGGATTCGCAGAGCTTAAGTGAACTCGCAAATCAAATGGGTTCGGTGGAGAGATTGACTCGTTTGACCACCCGTTTATACTCTATACTCGATTCGCAGTATATCTCGATTCGCAAGTTGACTAGTCAAACTCACAAAATTAAATAAAATGCGAACTTAATACTAAGTATAAATTGAAAACCCCGTTATGTGAATAGTTATCTCTGTAACTATTTAGCCTAAACATTTAAAATAAAATATTTTTTCATAATTTTTCCTCAATGATAATCTTCTTACATATATTAACCGACTAAACCCGTGATACAGTTAATCTTGTATAAAGAAAAATCTTCGAGCTAAAATTATTCACTTATATACCTGATGATCTTAAGTATATATAAAAATATATATATAGGTTATAATAGAAAAATTAACCGCTGATATTAAATCAGGACACGCTGCTCGACTACACTGTGAGTCGGAAGACTTTCGATTAATATGCCACGTAGCCTATATAATATTTTCAATTTTCAACAGACATTTGTTCAACATTTAAACTAAATATCCAGTATAATGCAATTCCAAAGGGTAAACCAGAATAAAAATTAAAACTCTTATTAATTCAAAGAAATAATTACAAACGTTAAAATTAATAAAACTACTAACATTCTACAAAAATAAAATAATTTAATATAACACGCTTAAAGTTTTAACTGCTTAGGAATCATATTAGAGAGAATAAGTGGTACTTATTAGATTGTAATAAGCCTAAGATGATTGTTAGTATACATACCTCATGAAATTCATATAAGCACAAGAAAATCACAACGTTAATCAGTAATAAACTTATATTTATAAAATTATATCTTATGTACCTTTATCCACATGATATAACATTTCATTGAAATATAACTTATGATTTCTTATTATTCACAAAAGTGAATGTTCAAATATCATAGACAATTCAAGACAATTACCGGTATTATGATCCACATAAACAGATTACACACAGGTTTCTGAGCCAATCTTTTAGTGTTAATGTGCACAATATCTAGTGTTTTCTACTATACAACATACTGAAGAATTCAAGTACAACACATAACACTGTATCTTGTATTATCAAGGTAGAGATTACTAAATGATGTTCTTTAGAAGCATATAACATACACTTGACACGAGATACTTTGTATCTTTCATATGTAAGGTAGAGGTTACTAAATGATGCCCTTTCAAAACATATAACTCACCTTTTGACATTATGATACTTTGTATCATTTCAGAATTTTTTTATTTTAGATCACAGTGCATGGTAGTACTATCATTCAACAATTAAGACATATGTCATACGTTATATAACAGATCTCATAAGATAGTACACATGACAGTTATACTTCTTAACTACTCGGAAATCTTAGCATAACCTGCCTACCAATAAATCGTATGATGAAGCTGACTAGACAAGTTATAATCAGTGGATATAGGTGTATAATAAGATAAATATAAGTATGATCCTAATTAACAATCATCATTTTGATGCAACTTATAAGAATCTACTAACATATCATACTTAATACTTAAGGTTATTATTATTAACCGTATTCTCCTAATGTACTATCATTTTCCAAATTTTTACAACTAAAAACTTAAAGCTTTTTCTAAAAGAACTTCTTTTGTTCTTTTATTTGAGGCGATTCCCCGCAGGTAACAAGCAAATGAATGTCGTACACCCCTTTTTTATTATTTATTTAACATAACACTGACTATTAACTATTACAAAAATACCCTTGGAAGACTAATCACTCTGGATTTCTCATTCCGTTAAGTTGAACCAACGTCTCAAATCTAGCTCTATCAAACGCCTTGGTGTATAAGTCTGCTAAGTTATCCAAAGATGGAACCTTAACTTACTTTATCAAATTCTTCTTAGCACAGTCTCTAATAAAATGATGTCGAATATCAATATGCTTAGTTTTACTATGCTTTACCGGATTGTTGGTGATTGACATTGTAGATTCGTTATCAATCATCATAGGAGTATTGGTTATATTTAACCCGTAATCCCGCAGTTGCTGTTGAATCCAAAGAACTTGAGAACAACAGCTGCCAGCTGCAACATACTCAGCTTCACATGTAGAAATGGCTACTGAGCTTTGCTTCTTGCACTGCCAAGATACTAATCTACCTCCTAAGAATTGACATCCTTCGGTCGTAGATTTCCTATTTTGATTGCATCCTCCATAATCCGAATCAGTATATGCTACTAGATCTAAGTCTCCATCAATTGGATACCAAAGTCCCAGCTTCGGTTGCCCTTTGAGGTAACGAAAGATCCGTTTAACAGCCTGCATATGTGACTTTTTCGGATTAGCTTGATATCTTGCGCATAAACAAACAGCAAACATAATGTCAGGCCTAGAGGCAGTCAAATACATTAGTGATCCGATCATCGCTCTATAAAGAGTTGGATCCACATCGCTATCACTCGATGTATTTGGACCAAGGTTGTGATTAACTGGAATTGGAGTATGATAGACCTTACTTTCATCCATCTTAAAGCGTTCCAATAGCTCATATGTATATTTAGATTGATGAATAAAGAATCCATCCTTCTTTTGATCAACCTGTAATCCTAAGAAGAAATTTAACTCTCCCATTGCAGACATCTCAAACCTTTTTCTCATGACTTTCTCAAATTCTTGACACATCTTTTCATCCGAAGATCCAAAGATAATATCATCAACATATACTTGTACTAATAGAAAGTCATTCTTATTCCATTTTACAAAAAGTGTACTATCAATTGATCCTCTTGTAAATCCATTCTCAAGTAGATAAGTTGATAGCGTTCCATACCATGCCCTAGGTGTCTGATGTAATCCATATAGAGCCTTATTCAAACGATATACTCTATCTGGATGTTCAGAATCAGTAAACCCTGGCGGTTGAGAAACATACACCAATTCTTCAACTTTGCCATACAAAAAGGCACTCTTAACATCCAACTGATAAACTTTGATACCCTTAAAAGAGGCAAATGCTAAGAATACTCTAATTGCTTCTAGCCTAGCAACTGGTGCAAACACTTCATTGTAATCTATCCCCTCTTGTTGATTAAACCCTTGAACCACTAGACGAGCTTTATTGCGAGTAATGACTCCCCGGTCATCTCTCTTACACTTAAATACCCATCTAGTTCCAATTGGATATTCTCCCTTTGGAAGGTCAACCAACTCCCATACTTGTAATTTAGAGAACTGTTGCAGTTCTTCTTGCATAGCTTCAACCCACGAACTTTCTTTGAGAGCCATTTGCACATTTTTAGGCTCGATTTGTGAGATAAAGCATGAATATAGACATTGATTAGGAATCCCTGTCTCTTTCATAGCAGTATACAAGCTTTCTAAATCTTCAGAAGTACTAGCTTTAGATTGAGTCCTAGTCTGAACAGGAGTATTAATATCACCGATGATGTTTTCAACGGGATGATTCTTACTCATTCTTGTAACCGGTATAGGATCAACTATTAACTTATCTCCTAAGTTAGTACCAATCTCTTCTAATGAAGGAATATCTTCTGAACTTACTGAAGACAACCTTAAATGATTCAAAGAGGTAAGTATATCATCAAACGGTGTTTGAAGATCCTTTTCAGAATCTGCAGTTTCTTGATACTTATCCTTTGAAGGTTGTTGTGACCCACTTGAAGAAGCTTCATTTGAGTCATTTGGTGTCCTGATTCCAGATTTCGGAACACTCGATGTTGAAGAGGGACCATTGTCCGATTCTTCAGACAATAAGTGTTTAGAGATCTCTGAATCACTGACAAAATCACTTATAGGAACTTTAAATGACTGAAAGAGATCTGAATAGTCAAATTACCAATCTAATCCCTTATGTACAGCAGGTACATAGCTCGTAACTTCAATGTTATAAACAATTTCCAGTCGTCCTGTGACTTTATTGAAAACTCTTTTATTTGGTGAGTTGGGCATATAACCTAGGAAAAATCCTTCGTCCGCCTTTTCACCAAATTTAGCTTGATTTCCTGTTTTCAATATTGAACATGGAACTCCAAAGGGTTCAAATCCCTTCAGATTAGGTTTCTTATTATTCAATAATTCATAACATGTCTTGTTACGCTTTTTGACCGTAAGAACCCTATTTAGAACATGACATGCTGTATTCACCGCTTCTGCCCAAAAGAAGACCGGAAGCTTTGAATCTGCAAGCATAGTTCTAGCAGCTTCAATCAACGTTCTATTCTTCCTTTCAGCTACACCATTCTGTTGAGGTTCATATGGTGCACTGAATTGATGAATTATCCCTTTGCTTAAGCAATAGATATTCAACGTTGAATTTTTGAATTCCGTTCCGTTATCACTACGAATACGCTTAACTCTAGTTTTATAGACATTCTCTACTAGATCAAAGAACTCTATTAAAATTCCTGGAGTTTCATCTTTAGATCCCAAAAAGAATACCCATGAGAATCTAGCATAATCATCTGTGATAACTAAACAATACCACTTGCCACCTAGACTTCTCTTGCTTATAGGGCCAAAGAGGTCCATGTGCAGCAGTTCAAATGGCGAGGAGATTGAGTTTTCAGTCTTAGACCTGTGTGGTTTCTTGTGCTGCTTTCCTTTGAGGCAAGGAACACACTTGTCTTCAGACTCGAAACGATTTTGTGGTACACCTAGAACTAACCCATTCTTGGTTATAAAATTCATATTTCGAAAGTTCAGATGTGCCATTCTCCTATGCCATAAAAGTGCATCTGCTTCTGAGGCCTTGGATAGTAAGCATGTCGACACTATTGAAGCATTAGAGACACCCATGTTTATAGCATAGATGTCCTTCTTCCTTGGTGCCCTCATCAGTATCCATTCTTCAGGAATTGTGAAGCCTGGCTTCAGAACTAAAGCCTCCTTTTCATTAAAATGAACTGGATGACCTTTATCGCAGACTTGGGAAACACTCACTAGGTTATGAGTTAGTTCTTCAACGTAATTCACATCCTCTAGAGTCAAAGTTCCATTTGAAACTTTTCCTTTCCCTGTAATTACTCCTCCTTTGTCTCCTGCAAAATTTACTTTTTGCTTGAAACCTTCTCTGAAGTCCTTCAGTAGACTTCGTTCACCTGTCATGTGCCTTGAGCATCCACTGTCTACATACCACCAACTGTCCTTGTTCACATTTTGCTCCTACACATAACAAGTTGTACACAGTTAGTTATCAAGAGGGACCCAAGCCATTATGGTCTTGGTTTGTCCCTGATCATCTACAATCTGAACCTCCTTAAAGTGACCATAACTGTTCCCATTGGGAGTCTTGGTAACTTTCACAGGAGTTTGAGACTGTTGATGATGTGTAGTCTTAGGCCTATGAGGAGAGTGAGTAGAAAACCTCCTAGGCACATACTTAGATCCCTGTGCACTAGAAGTAGAACCATTCTCAAATTGACTATGGTTTCTACTTGAGGTCCTAAACCTCGAAGGTGTCTTATCTCTTGGCTTATTGAAAGTATTTTCGTTTAGAGTATAAGCCCTTTTAGGTTTAGGTGGAGAGACACTATGATTACCATCTCTTTTCAGAATGTTTACAGGTTTGCTTCCTAATCCCGGTTTGGAGCCTAACCTATCTACAATCAAACTAGAAGTGGTCGGTGTCTTTTCAGTATTCACTAACTTATGTATAGCTTCCAACTTCTTATTTGGACAACAAGAAGATACGTGTCCTTTTTGGTGACACTTGAAGCACGACATCTGTTTTCGTGACTTACTAACTTTGGTAACCGCTATTGGAGTCTTAGGCACTAAAGGGTTAACAACATGCTCTTTATTAATCAATTCATCAATCTTAGTATCATGAATTACTCCACCCGGTACAAACTGTACTTTGGTGAAAGAAACTCTCTTACTATCATTAGATGAAGGATTCTTAATAAACTCCTTCTGTGCCTCTGACAGATCAGGTTTAGCTACTGTTTTCTCAGAACTTACTTCAGTCATTTCAGTATCTTCTGGAATCTTTGTGTAATTCGAATTGAAAGGAGGAGGTGTCTCATTGTAACCTAATCCTGACTTATCCTTTACACTTCGTTGAGCATCAAGCATCTTGTCCATCTCAGTGGTCCTATAATTTTCTATCTTTCTATTTTGCTCAACTAGCTTCAATTGACAGTCAGCTAACTCTTTCTCCTTATTAGCTATTTTCTGATTTAAGTCTTTTAGATTTATATAGAGACCATCTATGATGACAGCTTTTTCATTAATGGTATCTCTAAGAGCACTCCTATCAGAAGCGTCAGACTTAATTTTATCTTTTAAATCCTGTTTATCATCACTTAACCTACGCACATCAATCTTGGCTAGTTCAAGTTCAGATCTAACAGCCTTACTAGATTCAGTCAATAAGCTAACTTGAGATGTCAGGTTTTTATTTGCTACATTTAAAATACTAACCTGTGATTGCAAATCGGTAACTAAATAACAGACATCAGCAAGAGTAAGAATATCAAGACATACCCTTTTCTTGTCTGTTTGGACTTCAGCCATGCGTGCTACAAAGTCTTCAGGAGTCATGTTTTCAGTTGACTCCATATATAGCACATCTTCATCACTTGCTTTAACTGCAACCTCTGGCACGTTTACCTCACCCTCTGCATCAGTAGGCATATAGGATGTAGCTCCATCAATCTCAGCCATGAAAGCTTCCTCAGATTGAACTTTCCATTCATACGATCCATCCAACTGTTTCACAACTAACTCTTTGGAAGCGAGAGTACTTCCCGAACCTTGTTGTCCATTGCCAGCTTCTACCTTAGGTCTTTGGCACTCTCTAGCAAAGTGTCCATAACCCTGACAGTTAAAACACTTGATCTTGGTTTTATCAAACCCTGATCTATTGCCAACTACCTTTCTACCTGTTTTCTTCAAGAAATTCTTTACCCTTCTTGACAACATAGCAAGTTGGTCCTGAATGTCTATTTCTTCTAGATAATCAGGGTCAATCTGATCGTAATCTTTGTCAAACATAATTGGATCATTGATTTTACCCTGAAGGTAGTTTTCATAAGAATCTACAAAGGAAGCAAGAACAGATAATTGTTGTTCAGCAGATTTCACACTCATAGGCATCTTTTGATGCTCCTGAGGTGACTTCTCAGTTGGTTTTCCCTTTGCATCACTACCAGATGATGTAAGAAGACACAGATCATCGGTAATCATTTCACCTTTTCCTTCAGCATTACCAACAAATAAAGCAGTGGTCGAGCTCGAGGAAGCAGTAGAGATAGTAGATTTTCCATGATAAAGTCCCGGATCCTGAGCCTGATCAGAATCAGTATCTCTAGTTTTCTTGGTAAATCATAACCTCTGAGCTTATCAATGGCCTGCTCTAAGGTCATGGTTGCATACCTCTCATCGTTGTCTTTGAGCATTATGCCATGCATTTCCCACTTACTGGAGAGGCTATGATAGGTTCTCCATGATAGGTTCTGGTGGTATGACATGGTTACTGGAGAGGCGGTTATTGAATATTTTTCTCAAAAGGGACCGGGTCGTGATGCTAAAGAATGGAAACATGTTACTGGTTACACTCTTAGAGTTTTTGATCCTCTTAGCCTGATTAACATGTCAAAGAATAATCTTCAAGCTCTTCACAGTAACAGATTGCAATTTGATATGATTGATCAAGAAGATGTTGTGAGGTTTCAGAGAGTTGTGGATCTCTGTATTGCTAAGGGACTTCATGCTGGTGGGAATCTCCCGACACACTGGATCTGATATTAAAGATATTTTTAAAGACCAAGCTGAAAACACGGGGGAGTTTGTTGAGTCATATTAGTGTGTCTGTCAGTTGGTCTTGAGTCTGTAATAGCTTAGATTAGAAAATAGATAATTTTCTGTTTTGAGTGACACTTATCTAGTGTCGCATTCAGGCGACACTCGATAAGTGTCGCACTAGGGTTATGATCTGCGACACTTAGCAAGTGTCGCAAAATCGATCTGTTTGTATATATAGATCCATCACGGCTCATTGCAAGGGTTGGACAAAACCTTTGCACAACTTGTCGACTAAAACCTCTGTAAACAAGCTAGAATTCGTCTGTTATTAATATACAAAGCGTTCTTATTCAATATCTTATTGTTTTGATTTCTATTTTATGCTCGTTACTTCAATCGTGTGATTTCGCCACACAATTGGTTCAAGTGATCTGTTTTAGATCCTAAGCACAGGGACAACAATTTTTTTATATAAATACGTTTTTATAACATTTTTATAATATTGTATATAAATATGTTATTGTGAAATTGTGTATATCAAGAGTAACAATAGTTTATCTTTTTACCACATTTGGTAATTACGTCTACTAATACTAACCCTTAAAGGTTGAATGACATAAATACCCTTAATAATCAATTACCAATACAATAAGAAGGATTTTAATAGTAAGGGCATTTAGGTAATTTACTTAAAGACTTGGAAGTAGGCGCGTGAGCCGTAAACTTTACGAGTAAAATTCAGACATCAGATCAACACCTTCCAATTCCCGGCGTACCAACTTCGAGAGAAACTCAAAACAGAGCATCAACAAATCATCTAAACAAGATATAAACCATGGATTCCCAAAGCTCTAAACGACAGAAACATGCTATGGAAGATGATCGAACTCTTGCTGACCTTCAGGACGGCGTCGTTAGTCAAGTACTGGCCCGTGTCGGGGCTTGCAACGCCAAGCAAGTTTTTAAAATGAGGACTCTGTAAGTCTCCATACCCTAGTTTCTAGTTTGGATTCTCGTTTCAACCTAAGGTTATATTGACGTTTTGTCAGTATAAGCCTTGTATTTTCTGTAATTTTTAAAAAATGTAGCGCAATTATTAATTAGGGCTTGATTTAGGAATATTTAAATTATATTGTGCATGTACAGTATTTAAGAAATCACCTTTTAAGATCAAGGGACTTACATTGTGTTTATGACGTCATTTATATATATGCATTACAGGTGCAAGACCTTCAGACGTGCAGTTGATTCAGATGAGGTTTATCGCCAGCTGGATGATGATTCCCTCTATCCTCTATTTTCTACGAACTTGCACAAAAATGATGTGCTATCAAAAATGAGGGAGAATCGAAACCCTAACATGCTGTTTAGGGATGGCATGGTAATGTTTATTTTACATTTTATTGAAGTTTTTACTTGTACTCTGTCACATACTAATTTACTTTTCTTAAATGTCTTGATCAGAACAAGTTCTTCTCATTTGGTGATGAGGCTGCTGGAAAGGAGATGATGCAACAGGCATCTAATTTGGGACAACGTGATGCAACGTTTGTGCTTGGGATGCTGGTGATGGGGGAAAGTCAAGAGAGACAGGCAGAGGCCAAGCAACTGTTGACCTCTACCAGAACAAGGTTAGCAGGTCTGTAGGATGTGGCCCGGACAGCTAACAAGGTACGTCGATTGTTGGCTGATCCCCGTATCTTATGGCGAGCAAAAAGGGAATACACTAACTACATTCTTTGTTGTCCTAAGCACAAGGTATGGCACGGGCAGACGTTACGCGATGCCTTGTTTCACAGACGGGCTTGGCTGTTCGATTGTAATGTATGCTTGTGGGATGCTTGCTACATTAACTTTGTATCTACTTTTGGTATTTTTTACTTTTGATTAACTATATATAGTTAGTTATAGACAGATGTATGTCGGATACTTATAAATATGTACTTATTTTTTGTAGTTAAGTTAATGATGTGTTATATATATGTGCATTATATGCTTTTGTTAATGGAAGGTCAGGAAAGGAAACAAGATGCTAGGAACCTGTGGGTCATTTCACTTTAGGGTTTAGGGCTAGCGTTTAGGGTTTAACAACATAATATTATATATTTATCGTGGGAAAAGTAAATCAATTATATTCATAGCTGAGTTGGTCATTTCGTTGAGGGGCTAACCTAGCAATCCCGGGTTCGAGTCCGCTAACCTACATTTTGTTTTTTTTAGCTCAATATTGTTTGATTTGTTGTTCCCCCCCCCCCCCCCCAATCAGAATTCACTAGTAGAAAAACCCGCGCAATGCAGCGGAAATCAATAATAAAGTTATGTGATTGGATAATGTTTTTTTTTCGGAAAAAACATAGTGAAATCGTTTTGAACGCTTTTTTTTATTAGCATCCTAGGTCATTATATGTCAATGTATTAGAAAGATATAAATATATAATTGGTAAAAGTACATTACATAGAAAGTAATTTGAAATATATTATGGTATGTATTAATGTACATTAGTGTTATAATTGACAAATTAAAAGTATGGGCATTTAAGTAATGATATCCTTCAATTTAATATTGATTATTCTTTGATTTAAGATTAAATACAGGGGCAATATTGGTATTTCCCATATGATTTAAGGTCAACATACTGAAATGCTTAATAAGGGGTATAGATAATTAACCTTATTCATAATTTTAACTCTAAATATTATTTCATTCATTTTGGAGCCAAATTTTTCACCAAAAAATTTAAACTGACCAATTAGAGCCAGGCAGAAAAATTTGAATTTCAAGTGACCTATTTACATTCCAAAACATCTTAATAAAGAATTTACAACTCTCAATTAATCTTCAACCAAAATATCAAAGAATTTACAACTCTCAATTAATCTCAATTAAAGTATATATCATGGATAACGAAGCCGATCATCCTCTAAATAATTATAATGATGACGACCACGATTTAGGATATGAATCGGAGGGTTACGATCATGTACAAGATGATGAAGCCGATGAAAACGACAATAATGCAAATCCCAAAATAGTTCCGCCGAGGGGCATAACAAGATTATTTGCGTTTCGCAACAAGTATGGCAGACCCGGTTCACAAAAGCTCAAGGTAACCTTCGATCAAATGGATCGGCTAATAGGGGACAATAGAGCCTTGTTTTCGAGTTTTTTGAGAGACATTGTTCGTGAGCATATTGGTTTGAAGATTCTATCCTGGAAGAAGGTCGATAAAGAAGAAAGAGATAAACTGTGGGATGAAATCATGGTATTTGTAACCCACTCCATGCTCCCTTGATTAATTTCCTTTATTAATTAAAACTGTTTACAATACATTATATATGCAACTGGATGTATATATATATATAGATAGATAGATAGATAGATAGATAGATAGATAGATAGATAGATAGATAGATAGATAGATAGATAGATTTAACTTGCAGCGATATTTTGATGTTGATGAGACACACAGAAAGCTAGTAATGAATTGTCTTGGTGCCCATCTTAGGAATTTCAGAAGGAAATTGAGGGAATCCTACATACTGCCCAACCTAAACACACCAGCAGTGCATATATATATATATATATATATATATATATATATATATATATATATATATATATATATATATATATATATATATATATAATTTCAGATTATTGTGTTTGCACATTAACGCCATCTAATAATGATTTTGTTCTCTAATTAGAAAAAGTCAGATGCATCAAAAGAGGCGCGCTCCAAGTCAGTTTATCCGCATACCATGGGACGAGGTGGCTACGTACATGTGAAAAATAAATTGGTAATTACATTTACATATATAATGTATATTTCTATTTTGTACATTTTATGTATCAATTATATATAAGATCAAAGTAAAATACACAGAAAGCTAGTGTACTTTGTTTCTGTTGTCAATTTTATATGCTTACATGTTAATTGGTAATTTGACTAATTTACATGTGTGTTGATTTGATGATTACAAGATCGAAGAAAAGTAATTGAAGCACATGAAGAACCCCCACGTGGTATATTGTGGTTGAGAGGAAGGCAAAACAAAGCCGGGTTATTTATAGACGAAATGACTAAAGATAAGGGACAACAACTAGTAAGCATTAATTTGACATGCAAATTTTCCGTTTAAATAGTTCATGTAGTTTACTTTCCATTAATCAATTAACTACTGGCATTTGGAATCTATAATGCAGATAGATACTCACGAGAAGATCAAAACCGGAACCTTACAGCTTGCTCATGGCAACGATGCAATGACAGAGGTATTTGGAAAGGAAAAGGGAGGGTATGCCAGAGGAGTAGGAAGTGGAGTGACAATCAACAAGTATTTTCATCTTCCAGCAGCTCGAAGCAGAAAAGCAGCAGATGCCGAACAGATGAAATTACTTGAAGCAGAACTTGCAGCTGAGAGACGTGCCCGTGAAGACAAAGACAAAGTTATAGAAACGTTGTCCAACCAGGTGTCAGAAGTGATGGCCAAGTTGACTGCACAAGAGGCGAAAATTAATTCAATGTCAACTCAAAACCTGCCATCGGAGGAAAGACATTTAATTCTTGTATTAATTAAGTAATTATGCTAACATATTATTCGTTAATTTATATTGCAGCTAACGGATATATGTATTTCTTTATATATATTGCAGGTGTCTCCATCAGTGGACGTTAATCCTAAAGCAACCAATGAAACTGCAGATCAGGAGTGCCAAATAAGGACATCAAGTGTGGTTGGAAGTGGGCAGGAAGCTAGTTTTGACAGGCCTAAAGGACTTGCAACTAGCATGATCAACCAAAAAGATAAAATGGTAATTAAGTAATAAAACATTGGAATTACATTGATTTTGCAGTGGCATTGAAGAACTTAAAAGGGCCAAGTCATCTACTCCCACTGCTAGTTCAAGAGTCACTCCCACTGCTACTGCAAAATCAAGCTAGTTTTGCCACTGCTAGTTGTATTCAAAGTACAGCTAGTAATTCAAAGCACTGCTAGTTCAAGAGTCACTCCCACTGCTACTGCAAAATCAAGCTAGTTTTGCCACTGCTAGTTGTATTCAAAGTACAGCTAGTAATTCAAAGCACTGCTAGTTCAAGAGTCACTCCCATTTACAATAATTACTTGTTTGCCTTGTTTTATATAGGAGACTGTTGAAAAAGCAGTTAACAAGTCAGCAAACAGGACACCTGATTCACGAGAGAACACGGTTGAACCTAACCGGTCGTCCCGATCACAAAATAAACGGTCTCCAACACCACCAATGCTGCAAGTATATATATGTATTTCAGCATGTTGAAACATTATTCAATTAAGTTTCATCTAATTCTGATATTGCATACATATATATATATATACACATGATATGATGCTGCTGGAAAATATTGAAATCGGTAAATATGAAGTACGTGCTATTAATTATTTTTTGAAATATTGGTTTATACAATTCTGAATTTAATTAGAATGCAATTACAGGGTATTTATTGTGAGTTGTACTCTGTGCATATCTGAAATCTTCACCGTTTAAGACAGAGGCTTATGCTTTAGTTATAATTAGTATATATATTTATATTAATCGTCATCATTTCATTTTGTTTAGGTATTCAAGTGTAAATTGTGGAACCTAAAGAAGTCAAACACTATTTCTTTGGGTACCGTACACGTGTCGAGTGGAAAACAGATGCTTCATAGCAAAGTAATCCCAAAGGATTGCTACAAAGTGTCTGTTGGTACATCGTTGGTGGATGTAGCTTTTTTACCGGATGTTGGAGACAATGGTGTCAAAACTGCTTTGCAGGCAGTAGGTGGTTTTTATGCATGGCCCAAGGAGCAAGTGGTATTTGAGGAGGAGGTACATACAGTACGTATACGTTTTTAACAACCTATATCTAGCTATGTATACATATATAATTCTTCATATATTAATATTGATGTTTGATACATATATATGCGGCTTTTGTCTTTTACAGGTAACACCACCTACTTCAGGTCAATTGGCGTATGTGGAAAACAAAACTGCACCAGAAGTATCAAAGAAAAGGCGCAACAAATCGGTTTTTGTAACTAGTGATACCGTGCAAAAGCAAGCAAGGATGAAACTCAAGAGTCAAAAGGCCTTGCAACTGTGATCATGTATAATTACTTTATCATTTTGATACATTTATTCGGTTATTATTATCATGTAAAACAATATTCCAATATTAGTTTGGGTACATGTATGGAGTTAATTATGTACATATGTATTATTCCAATTTTAATTTGTCATGTTATAATATATATATATATATAATTCCAATTGTCACACGAAATATTGATTTGTTATATGTGACTAAATGATGCGCTAACATAATACGGTCACACTTTGATTGACTCGTTGTGTGACTAAATGATACCAAACGTCACACAAAAAAAAATTCATGTGACCATTGGATGAACAATAGTCACACAAAAAACATGTTCACGTGACTTTAAAGATCATATGGTCACACATATTAATACCTACGGCCACATTTGGTTTAATTATATATATCTGACCAAATCCAAAAATAAAACACTTGTGTGTGTGACTAAATGATATCAAACGTCACGCAAACATAAAATTCGAGTGGCCATTGGATTAACAATAGTCACACAAAATACAGGTTTTACGTGACTTTAAAGATCATATGGTCATACATATTAACACCTATGGCCACATTTGGTTTAATTCTATATATGTGACCAAATCCAAAAATAAAACACTCGTTGTGTAACTAAATGATACCAAACGTCCCGCAAACATAAAATTCGAGTGGCCATTGGATTAACAATAGTCACACAAAATACAGGTTTACGTGACTTTAAAGATCATATGGTCACACATATTAACACCTATGGCCACATTTGGTTTAATTCTATATATGTGACCCAATCCAAAAATAAAACACTCGTTGTGTGACTAAATGATACCAAACGTCACACAAACATAAAATTCGAGTGGCCATTGGATTAACAATAGTCACACAAAATACAAGTTTACGTGACTTTAAAGATCATATGGTCACACATATTAACACCTATGGCACATTTGGTTTAATTCTATATATGTGACCAAATCCAAAAATAAAACACTCGTTGTGTGACTAAATGATACCAAACGTCACGCAAACATAAAATTCGAGTGGCCATTGGATTAACAATAGTCACACAAAATACAGGTTTACATGACTTTAAAGATCATATGGTCACACATATTAACACCTATGGCCACATTTGGTTTAATTCTATATATGTGACCAAATCCAAAAATAAAACACTCGTTGTGTGACTAAATGATACCAAACGTCACGCAAACATAAAATTCGAGTGGCCATTGGATTAACAATAGTCACACAAAATATAGGTTTACGTGACTTTAAAGATCATATGGTCACACATATTAACACCTATGGCCACATTTGGTTTAATTCTATATATGTGACCCAATCCAAAAATAAAACACTCGTTGTGTGACTAAATGATACCAAACGTCACGCAAACATAAAATTCGAGTGGCCATTGGATTAACAATAGTCACACAAAATACAGGTTTACGTGACTTTAAAGATCATATGGTCACACATATTAACACCTATGGCCACATTTGGTTTAATTCTATATATGTGACCCAATCCAAAAATAAAACACTCGTAGTGTGACTAAATGATACCAAACGTCACACAAACATAAAATTCGAGTGGCCATTGGATTAACAATAGTCACACAAAATACAGGTTTACGTGACTTTAAAGATCATATGGTCACACATATTAACACCTATGGCCACATTTGGTTTAATTCTATATATGTTACCAAATCCAAAAATAAAACACTCGTTGTGTGACTAAATGATACCAAACGTCACGCAAACATAAAATTCGAGTGGCCATTGGATTAACAATAGTCACACAAAATACAGGTTTACGTGACTTTAAAGATCATATGGTCACACATATTAACACCTATGGCCACATTTGGTTTAATTCTATATATGTGATCAAATCCAAAAATAAAACACTCGTTGTGTGACTAAATGATACCAAACGTCACGCAAACATAAAATTCGAGTGGCCATTGGATTAACAATAGTCACACAAAATACAGGTTTACGTGACTTTAAGGATCATATGGTCACACATATTAACACCTATGGCCACATTTGGTTTAATTCTATATATGTGACCAAATCCAAAAATAAAACACTCGTTGTGTGACTAAATGATACCAAACGTCACGCAAACATAAAATTCGAGTGGCCATTAGATTAACAATAGTCACACAAAATACAGGTTTACGTGACTTTAAAGATCATATGGTCACACATATTAACACCTATGGCCACATTTGGTTTAATTCTATATATGTGACCAAATCCAAAAATAAAACACTCGTTGTGTGACTAAATGATACCAAACGTCACGCAAACATAAAATTCGAGTGGCCATTGGATTAACAATAGTCACACAAAATACAGGTTTACGTGACTTTAAAGATCATATGGTCACACATATTAACACCTATGGCCACATTTGGTTTAATTCTATATATGTGACCCAATCCAAAAATAAAACACTCGTTGTGTGACTAAATGATACCAAACGTCACACAAACATAAAATTTGAGTGGCCATTGGATTAACAATAGTCACACGAAATACAGGTTTACGTGACTTTAAAGATCATATGGTCACACATATTAACACCTATGGCCACATTAGGTTTAATTCTATATATGTGACCAAATCCAAAAATAAAACACTCGTTGTGTGACTAAATGATACCAAACGTCACGCAAACATAAAATTCGAGTGGCCATTGGATTAACAATAGTCACACAAAATACAGGTTTACGTGACTTTAAAGATCATATGGTCACACATATTAACACCTATGGCCACATTTGGTTTAATTCTATACATGTGACCAAATCCAAAAATAAAACACTCGTTGTGTGACTAAATGATACCAAACGTCACGCAAACATAAAATTCGAGTGGCCATTGGATTAACAATAGTCACACAAAATACAGGTTTACGTGACTTTAAAGATCATATGGTCACACATATTAACACCTATGGCCACATTTGGTTTAATGCTATATATGTGACCAAATCCAAAAATAAAACACTCGTTGTGTGACTAAATGATACCAAACATCACGCAAACATAAAATTCGAGTGGCCATTAGATTAACAATAGTCACACAAAATACAGGTTTACGTGACTTTAAAGATCATATGGTCACACATATTAACACCTATGGCCACATTTGGTTTAATTCTATATATGTGACCAAATCCAAAAATAAAACACTCGTTGTGTGACTAAATGATACCAAACGTCACGCAAACATAAAATTCGAGTGGCCATTGGATTAACAATAGTCACACAAAATACAGGTTTACGTGACTTTAAAGATCATATGGTGACACATATTAACAACTATGGCCACATTTGGTTTAATTCTATATATGTGACCAAATCCAAAAATAAAACACTCGTTGTGTGACTAAATGATACCAAACGTCACGCAAACATAAAAATCGAGTGGCCATTGGATTAACAATAGTCACACAAAATACAGGTTTACGTGACTTTAAAGATCATATGGTCACACATATTAACAACTATGGCCACATTTGGTTTAATTCTATATATGTGACCAAATCCAAAAATAAAACACTCGTTGTGTGACTAAATGATACCAAACGTCACGCAAACATAAAATTCGAGTGGCCATTGGATTAACAATAGTCACACAAAATACAGGTTTACGTGACTTTAAAGATCATATGGTCACACATATTAACAACTATGGCCACATTTGGTTTAATTCTATATAGGTGACCAAATCCAAAAATAAAACACTCGTTGTGTGACTAAATGATACATAACGCCACACAAAGATAGAGTTCACGTGGCCATTGGAGGCACAATAGCCACACAAAATCCACGTTTACTTGGCTTTAAGGAGCATTTGGTCACGCTTATTAACACCTATGGCCACTTTTGGCTTCATTTTATGTGACCATATCTCCAAATTAAAACACTCGTTCTGTGACAACATGTTACATAACGCCACACAAACATAGAATTCAAGTGGCCATTGGATGAACAATAGTCACATATAATACACCTTTACTTGATTTAAAAGAGCATATGGTCAAACCTTTTATGGTTTTGGTCACTCTTTTTAAATGGATACCGCCACTAACAATTTAATGTGGCGGTATGCACCCTATGGTCACGGGACCTTTAGTCACACACACGTTGAAAAACAAGCGTGACCGTAAGCATATCGTCACGCTTTTCTGGTGTGACCAAAGCCCAAATCTGTACTAGTGACCACCATCATAATCCACCACCAAACACCACCATTTTGGAGAAGAAAAGCAAGGAAAGGATGCTAGGAACTCGAATCAAGCATCACCATCCCATTTCTACTCTAGATCATCACTTTTTCTAAGTAAGAACTCACTTTCTCTCTCTACAAATACTTGCTTTATGTTTATTGTCATGTTAGTGAGTTCATTTAACAAGAAAATATCCAAAAACAAAGCTAAAAATCATTTTCCATAACTAAATACAAACATCACTTTTCTGCCCAGAAAATGGGTCTCACCATTTTGGCTATAACTTGAGTTCTAAAATGAACCAACACATGAATCTTATACCAAAATCTTCGTATGAATGTCCTCTACAAAAATTTCAAACTATGGCCTCATGACAGTAATATACAATCATTATTTTATTTGCTTAATTGCAAATCATCATACTTAAATCTTGTGGTTCATGACTTATATTTCATCATTATACAAACCTATGAGCTCACCAGCTTTTTAGCTGACCTTTTAGCATGTATTATCAGGTTCACAGCAGTAGTAGGACTGCTCAGGATTAGCTAGCTCGAGTCGCATTCAGACATCAGGAGATTCACATGCATTTTTACATTTTGTACAAATAGATATGCCTTAGAATCTCTTACATTTGGCTTACGAGCTTTTGTAGCTATTACAACATTCTAAAACCTTTATATCATCAATGTAATTTGTAAATGACGCATATAGAGTCCTTCACTTTATCTTATGTGCTTTGTTTATTGATTAGTCGCACCCCAACCCGATTCGCTTCCGCAACCCGAATTTGGGGGTGCGACAGATTGGTATCAAAGCCTAAGGTTATAGTGAACTAGGTTGCATTTAGTGGGCCTAGACTATGACCGTTAGGCAGTATTCCCTATTAGGAATGACTAGTTCAGTGATCACATTATACGCATTTAATTTAACATAGCTTGATCAACTATGTACAATTAAATGAATATGGTATGAGATCTGAAAGGGGTTATGGCTGAACAGGATACACTAGTTGACTCTGAGCTCGAGAGAACCAGGACTTAAACATGTTTGTGATTTAGACACTCTAGGTTATTATGTGATATGTATATATACATAGATAGGCCTCGTACACATACTACATCTTAGGCTATATTATATATGGATGATATGAATATAGGCCTCATTCTCTCTAACGCTTTGTCACAAAAATTGGCAAACACTCCTACCGAAACACCACCTACTTCGTCACGTTCTCATCAATCGGAATCAAGTAACTCACGGGTAGCAAGGAGGAATAATGGTTCACCTCGAGCTAACCCCTATCCCACTCATGATACCCACACTAACCTAGTCCGTTGACTGGTTGATGCCCGCCGATGGAATTGGTTACCCGATAAACTCGCAACATGGAGAAACGAGGAAGGAATAAAACTTCCCAACGAAACTGGGGAATCTTCCAACATGGAAATCTCTCCCTACACTCGAGAACCTGCTCACTTCAATGTGCCAGTTTTAGTTGTTAGGTTAAACCGCCACGAGCAACAACTTCGAGATATGGACATGGAATTACAGGAGACTCGCGAGAACTGGAGACTCACAGCTATGGAGCGTATCAATCAAGTCTCTAAAGATCATGAAAATACCGTTAGTAACATGGACGTTCTTCATGACCAACTGGAGGATACTACTGAGACCATGGGGATCGTCCACAATCAAGTAATCAATAACCGAAATGAGATCTCCGTTTTATAATCAAGGCTGAATGAATGTGAAACACGCCTGCTGGAAACCAAAGAGGCACTCAGGGTGGTTAGCAGACTTGCAGAGTCCGTTGACCGTCTCACTTCCCTGGTGCCACAACTCAATCTACACCAAGATTAGTGTAGAATCTATCACGTAGCGTATTAATATATCCATGTAAACTCATTCGATCGGATGTAATATTCCCGGCATCTTTTGTAAAACAACTAAGCTTGTAACCTTTTGGAACTCAAATTATCAATCAAAAGTCTACTTCTATTATCTTACTATGATGTTGTATACTTACCGCATTTTTATATACATCCATGGTGACCATCATCCTGGTGCAAATTCTAATGTACCTATTATTTCTTTTCTTGAAGAATTATGCCGCCTAAGAGGAAGAGTTTCACTGATGTTGAGATTGACGCATTCATTTCTCGAGGTGTGGCCGAAGCCTTGGCTACAAGAGATTCACCGCGGAACACTCGCAAAAGTGATGAGACTGTGAACAATACCTCTGTCATCAAACCCTGCACATACAAGGACTTTCTGAACTGCAAGCCTCTTCACTTCAATGCCACGGAAGGTGCTATTGGCTTGATCAGATGGATCGAGAAAATGGAGTCCGTTTTTCGCATTAACAACTGTACTGAAGAAGACCGAGTCAAGTTTGCTACCTGCACTTTCCTGGAAGGTGCTCTCACTTGGTGGATTTCTTATGCCACATCATGAGCATCGATGTTGCATACCAACTCCCTTGGGAGGATCTGAAGAAAATGTTGAGGGACGAGTATTGTCCCAACGAGGAACTCTAGCGCTTGGAAGATGAGTTCTGGCATATGACGGTTCAAGGAACCGATATCACCATTTATACCATCCGTTTTCAATAGCTTGCTCTTCTCTGCCCATCTATGGTAGATACGGAACGCAAACGTATAGAAAGGTATGTTCGTGGACTCCCCGAGAATATTTAGGGGCATGTCGCCTCATCCAAACCAGGAACCATTCAGAGTGCCATCCGTATGGCCCACGAACTCATGGCTCAGGTTATTCGCCGTGAGACTCCTATTTCATCTTCTGGGAACAACAACAAAAGGAAATCTTTTGGGAACTCCAGCAGCCAACCAACCTTCAATTAGCCTGAGACTGTTAAGGCTTACTCTTCTGGGTCTGGGGACAAGAAGGGTTACACTGGGAACAAACCTCACTGTTCCAAGTGCAACCGCCATCATGAGGGTCCTTGTGGTACTCCTTGCAACAACTACAAAAGGTATGGACATTCTTCCAAGGACTGCCGAGCACCCAGGGCCAACAACAACAACAACAACTCCAATCAATTAAAGGCCTGCTATGAATACGGCAACACGGGGCACTATAGGAACGACTGCCCGAAGCTAAAGAACAAGAACATCAGCAACAATGCAAAAGGTAGAGCTTTTGTTCTGAACTTAGGGGATGCCCGTCAAGATCCAAATGTGGTCACGGGTACGTTCCTCATCAACAACCTAACTGCTTCTATTCTATTTGATACTGGTGCTGATAAGAGTTTTATTTCTGATGAATTTTACCCACTGCTTGACATCATCCCTGTTGCATTAGATGTTAAGTACATTGTTGAATTAGCTAATGGTAAGCTCATTGAGACCGACAGTGTAATACCTAATTGCACTCTAAACCTCGCCAACGAACTCTTTTCCATTGACCTTATACCCGTCGAGATCGGAAGTTTCAACATCATTGTTGGTATGGACTGGTTGTCCAAACATCGCGCTGAAATCATCTGTTTTGAAAAGGTCGTCTGCATTCCCCTCGCCGCTGGTAGAACTTTGATCATACAAGGGGAGACCAGTGGGACGAGGATGAACATCATATCGTGCATGAAAACCCGTAAGTACTTGAGAAAGGGTTATCAGGCAATCCTCGCACATGTCATGGAAAAAAACTCAGAGGAGAAGCGACTTGAGGATGTGCCAATTGTCCGAGACTTTCCTGAAGTCTTTCCCGAAGACCTACCTGGTCTTCCACCACCGAGACAAGTTGAATTTTCTATTGATCTCGTGCCCGGTGCAGCGCCAGTGGCACAAGCACCATATCGTTTAGCCCCATCCGAACTTCAGAAGTTATCTACTCAGTTATAGGAACTCCTGGATAAAGGTTTCATTAGACCGAGTTCTTCTCCTTGGGGATGTGACACCCGCCAAATTAGGACTAGTGATTAGTACCTAATCAGTTATAATACATGTAATTAGTTCTGTGTTAGGCTAATTAATGTACCAAGTAATATATATTGTTGAATATATACAATCATGCGATTTGATTAAATCGTACAAGTTTCACATCGAATGTAATTCGGTTCAATTAATACGGACGTTGGTGAACTATTTTATTAAATAATATAATATTATTTAATAACGCAATTATATCCAAAATATTATTTAGATAATATTTCAATTCAAATTCGTATCGTACAAACAAGGACTACACGATTAGATTATTAAACGCGCAAACAAATCGGAACAAGTTAAAGTTATATTTTATAACGCAACCATTAAGTATTTGGTGAAATACTTCAACAAAAATATTGGGTAATTATTCGTATTTTAAAACGTATATTTAAACGTATAAAATAAACATTTAACGTTTAAACGAACGGGAGAATGAACACCGCACGGAGCGCGATTGCGGGGACTGAAAAAGGTGAGGCTTTCACCTACACCCCACCTCTCTTTCCCTCTGTCTTTCATTTCCATTTCAACAAAACACACACACCTCTTAAATTCTCTCCCAAAATTTCCATCAATTTTCGGATTTGCAAACCAACCAACAAAAGTTATATTTTCGGAATCACCATCAAGCAAGGAACAAGATTTACAAAAGCATCATCATCATTTTCGGCCTCCTCTAGCTTCGATTTGCGATTGTAAGAAAAACTCTAAAATCTTAGATTTACTCATTTTGATGTTATGTTTTGATGTTAGATTGTGTACACAACTTAGTTATGCCTAAATAAAGGATTAGAACGTGATTTCATAGCCTAAAAATGAGTTAGATTTGTGATTTGGGTCGGAAAAGCGTGACAGTCGCTGTTTCTGGGCTGGTGTTCATCTTTGCGACACAAGCCTTGTGTCGCAAGGTTGTGTCGCATAAACCCATTGACATCGCATTTTATGTCGCATCAACCCTTATGTCGTAGACTTTGCGACACAATGATTATGTCGCACCTTGTGTCGTATACCCTATACGACACAACCCTTATGTCGCTATTGATTTAACACCGAAAGTTTATGCGACACAACCCTTGTGTCGCTTAGCTCTTGTGTCACATTCTTATGCGACACAACTCTTGTGTCGCATTCTTATGCGACACAACCCTTGTGTCGCATTCTTATGCGACACAACCCTTGTGTCGCATACCAGACCTTTGTGTCGCATATTGTGTCGCTAAAAACAGAGAGTTTAAAACTCATTTTTCACTAAGTTTTGAGACTCAAATTTGACACTCAATTTTACCCAAATTCAAATCCCCAGCTCGACCCCAACCAGGGACTCAGCCCCTTGGACCCCGCTACTAGGGTTGCTGCCCCTGGACCCCCGTCATTCTAGTATACGATAATACAAGAACAACAATAATACTTTGGAATTATTATTACAACCGTCACCAACGGGCCAAACATGTTTTCTAAAGACAAACGATTACAAATACATAAACAAACATTGGACATACTAGTTGTGTACAACTATTCTAGGTGGTCTTGCGGGACATCTACTTACTTAACATTATGTGTCTAGGCATTTGAAGGATTTTGGGTTCGGAGAACCTACGATTGACATCACTTACGATTTCTCGTTTATTGGTATAAACGTAACTTGCAAAGGCTTAGGTGAGTCTTACAGCCCCACTTTTACTGTTTTACTTACGGGGTGAGATACATTGCTTACTTTTATTGAACACAAGTACGAACAACTTATTTTACTATACGGGATTGCATGAGTTACTTACTTTTACTGAAGTCTCTCCATCATATATCGTTAGTTATGGACTTAAGCGCGAACACTAGTTAATGGATCCATTAGGGAAATGACCCTCCCCGCCCGGGGTAGTAGCGCTACCACGAACCGTTCTGTATAAACGGGCGACTATTATTCGTTACTTATGCTTGCTCATTTACGAGCATGTCACGGGAGCAACTTATTACTTACGAGTTAAGCTTCGATTATGAGCCTCATGGCAACGGTATAACTTACTTACTTTACATTTGCGGGATTGCAAATACCTGATTCACGCTTGCAGGCATTACTGATGAAATCTTGTGTTCAAATACTAATATTATTTACAAACCTGTGAGATTCACCAACATTCGTGTTGACCTTTTTAGCTTGTATCTCAGGTACACATACGGAGTAGGATTCCCTATGGATATTAGCTAGAGTCGCATGATTTCTACATTGCATTTAACGGAGATTCTTAGCATTATCTTTTGTATTTATTATGATTATGTAATAGAATCTCCCGCCTTACGCGCGGACTCTAGGGAACTTCATTTTGTAACCCGAAACTCTATGTTTCAAACATTTTACGTATGGAAATGTAACTATTTTACAAATGTTGCATATAGATGTCGTTTGCTTTACTTTTGTGCTGTGATATTTGATTAGTAGCACCCCAAAGCTTGCTTCCGCTAAACAGTGATTTTGGGGGTGTTACAGATTGGTATCAGAGCCTAAGGTTATAGTGAACTAGGTTGCATTTAGTGGGCCTAGACTATGACCGTTAGGCAGTATTCCTTACTAAGTATGATTAGGTTCAGTGACTACATTGTATTGGTTTAATTTAACATAGCCTGATCAACTATGTACAATTAAAGGAATACGATGTGAGATTTGAAAGGAGTCATGGCTGAACAGGATACACTAGTGGACTCTGACCTCGAGAGAACCGGGACTCAAACACGTCTGTGCTAGACACACTAGGCTATTATGTGGTATATATATATATACATAGATATGCCTCGCTCCCGCTCAATATCTTAGGCTATATTATATATGTATTATATGGATATAGGCCTCATTCTTTCTAACGCTTTATCTCAGAATGGCAAACACACCACTCAATTCATCACGCTCTCATCCGTATGGATCACGAAACCCAAGAGTGGCTAGGAGGGACCCCAGGTCGCCTCGGGCTAGCCCATATCCTGCTCACCTTACTCTACCGAATTTAGCCGCTAGAGTACACCACCACGAGCAACGACTTAACGCTATGGATATCGAACTCCAAGAAACCAACGAAACTGGAGACTCACTTCACTCGAACGAATCAACCAAGTCTCCGAAGATCACGAAAATACCATCAACCACATGGACACCCTTGACAACCATCTGGGTGAAACCATCGAAACTATGGAGGTTGTCCACAACCAAGTGATTGGCAACCGAAATGAAATTTCCATCCTACAGTCAAGGCTGAATCTGTATTCTATTATGCTTTCGTAGGACCTATGTAATTCGACCGGGTGAAACAATTCCTGGCATCTTTTGTACTCATTATATTACGTAACCCTCTAGAACTCATGCCTTGTATCTAATCTAATTATCTAATGAAATATGGTTATCACATCAATCTGTTCTCGTATATTCCATAATATACACATGAGATATATCATAAATTCGTACAAATCTCTTATTTCCCTTTTCTTGTTCTCCTTGTTCAGCATCATGCCTCCCCGACGACAAGTCACCCTCAGCGAAACGGAAATAGCGGATCTAATTGCCCGCAGTGTGGCCCAAGCCTTGGCTACCCGGACACCTATTCCTAGTAGCGAAGATACAGCTACCAATGGGCCACAACCCAAACCCTGCTCTTACAAAGACTTTCAGAACTGCAAACCCTTGAGCTTTATAGGTACCGAAGGAGCAATCGGTCTAGTACGCTGGATCGAGAAGATCGAATCTGTATTCCTTATTTGCAACTGCACAGAGGGAGACAAGGTCAAGTTCTCCGCCAGTACATTTTCTGACACCGCTCTCACCTGGTGGAACACCTATGCCCAGACTGTGGGTATTGCAAATGCTTACAAACTCTCATGGAATGAGTTAAAGCAGATGTTGAGGGGCGAGTATTGCCCCAGAGATGAATTGAAGCAGCTGGAGGTAGAGTTCTGGAACCACAAAATGCAGGGTGATGACATCACGGGTTACACCAACCGTTTTCACCAACTGGCACTTCTGTGCCCATCCATGGTCGATCCCGAGTATAAGAGGATCGAGAAATACATAGATGGACTCCCCGACAAACTTCAAGACCTGGTGACTTCATCCAAACCGGGTACTATTCAGAGCGCCATTTGTATGGCTCATGAACTAACGGCCAACTCTGTCCACCGTGGCACAACTTCAACCCTAACAACAAACAATAAACGCAAGTGGGAAGGAAATCCCAACTCATCCAATCAAATCACCAACAAAAAGCCTGAGTCTGTTAGGGCTTATTCATCTAGATCTGCAGAAAAGAAAGGGTATATCGGGAACAAACCCTACTGTCCCAAATGCAACCGCCATCATGACGGTTCTTGCCCGTGTTCTAATTGCAAACGGTTCGGACACCTAGCCAAGGATTGCCGAGCCAACATTCCTACCCCTAACACCAACGCACCAAAGACCTGCTTTGAGTGTGGAAATCCTGGGCATTTCAAGAGTAATTGCCCTAAACTAAAAAACAACAACCCTGCTCGCGGCAGAGCGTTCGTTATCAAGGCTGGGGAAGCCAGACAAGACCCGAACGTGGTAACAGGTACTTTCCTTCTCAACAACCTTACTACTTCGATATTATTCGATACCGGCGCTGATAGAAGCTTCATTTCTGAGAAATTTAGCCCTTTGCTTGACACCACTCCTACTGCCTTAGATACTAAGTACATTGTAGAGCTAGCTAACGGCAATCTGATTGAGACTGATAGCATTATATGTGGTTGTACACTAAACCTCTCGAGCGAACTCTTTTCCATCGATTTGATACCAGTAGAGATCGGCAGCTTTGATATTATCATCGGTATGGATTGGTTATCCATGCACCGAGCTGAAATCATCTGTTATGACAAACTCGTTTGTATACCTCTCATCTCCGGTGGAACCTTAATTCTACAAGGGGAGACCGGTAGACAGAAACTGAATATCGTATCGTGCATGAAAACTAGAAAATACCTACGAAAGGGGTATCAAGCCATCCTCGCACATGTTATAGAGAAAAAGTCGGAGGAGAAGCGACTTGAGGATGTGCCTATTGTTCGAGATTTCCCAGAAGTCTTTCCTGAAGACTTGCCTGGCCTCCCACCACCTAGACAAGTCGAATTTTCTATTGATCTTGTGCCCGGTGCAGCACCTGTGGCACGAGCACCTTACCGACTAGCCCCATCCGAACTTCAGGAGTTGTCTACTCAGTTACAGGAACTCCTGGACAAGGGATTTATTCGACCAAGTTCCTCACCTTGGGGAGCTCCGGTCTTATTCGTGAAAAAGAAAGATGGATCATTCCGCATGTGTATCGATTACCGAGAGCTGAATAAGCTAACCATAAAGAATCGGTATCCACTTCCAAGAATCGATGACCTATTCGATCAACTTCAGGGATCGAGTGTTTACTCAAAAATTGACCTACGGTCAGGTTACCACCAACTCCGAGTTCGTGACGACGACATTCTAAAAACAGGTTTTCGAACACGCTATGGGCATTACGAATTCCAAGTGATGCCATTCGGCTTAACCAACGCACTGGCAGTATTCATGGACCTTATGAATCGGGTGTGCAAACCATATCTTGACAAGTTTGTCATTGTGTTCATTGATGACATCCTGATCTACTCACGCAATGAGCAGGAACATGCTCAGCATCTGAAAACCGTTCTGGAACTTCTCAAACACGAAGAGTTATATGCCAAATTCTTTAAGTGTGAGTTCTGGATCCAAACCGTTCAATTCCTTGGGCACATCATTGACCTCCAGGGAATCCATGTTGATCCCGCCAAGGTTGAAGCAATCAAGGGCTGGAAGTCACCGACCACTCCAACCGAAGTGAGACAATTCTTAGGTCTCGCTGGATATTACCGTCGATTCATTGAGAACTTCTCAAAAATAACTGTCCCTTTAACGACATTGACTCAGAAAGATAAGAAATTCGATTGGACCGACAAACAAGAGTCAGCCTTCCAACTACTGAAACACAAACTCTGCAGTGCACCGATCCTGTCCTTACCCGAGGGTACCGATGACTTCGTAGTTTACTGCGATGCCTCACACCAAGGACTTGGTTGTGTGTTAATGCAACGAGAAAAAGTCATTGCCTATGCCTCACGACAACTGAAAATTCATGAGAAAAACTATACGACACACGACCTAGAATTAGGTGCCGTGGTATTCGCGTTAAAAATCTGGAGACACTACCTCTAC
Source organism: Pseudognaphalium luteoalbum (assembly GCA_963422505.1). Lineage (NCBI taxonomy): Eukaryota > Viridiplantae > Streptophyta > Magnoliopsida > Asterales > Asteraceae > Pseudognaphalium > Pseudognaphalium luteoalbum. The sequence continues at coordinate 126,447,022 of OY730192.1, read as the reverse complement.
GGTACGAAAAGTACTATCTTTACCGATCACAAAAGCCTCCAACACATATTCGATCAGAAGGATCTAAACATGAGGCAACGTCGTTGGGTCGAGTTACTTAGTGACTACGACTGCGAAATCAAATACCATCCAGGCAAGGCGAACGTAGTTGCCGATGCCTTGAGCCGAAAAGAATGAGTGAAACCCCTTCGAGTCCGAGCTCTCAGTATTACCATCCATAACGATCTCATCACCCAAGTTCTTGCCGCTCAACTCGAAGCACTCAAACCTGAAAACATCATCCATGAAGCCTTGCGGGGCATGGATAAACAATTTGAAATCAAACCTGATGAAACTCGGTACTTCTCTAACCGGGTATGGTTACCCAAATTCGGAAACTTGCGAGATTTGGTGATGGTTGAAGCTCACAAATCTCGATACTCTATACATCCTGGTTCTGACAAGATGTATCACGACATCAAAGGATTGTATTGGTGGCCTAACATGAAAGCTGACATCGCCTTGTACGTCAGTAAATGCTTAACTTGTTCCAAGGTCAAGGCCGAACACCAAAGACCTTCGGGATTGCTCCAACAACCTGAAATTCCTCAATGGAAATGGGAGCAAATCTCCATGGACTTTATTACCAAACTACCGAAAACTTCAAACGGTTGCGATACCATTTGGGTGATTGTGGACCGTCTCACGAAATCTGCCCATTTCCTCGCCATCAAAGAAACTGACAAGATGGAGCGTCTGGCTCGCATCTACATCAAAGAAATTGTTTCACGACACGGTGTACCTATCTCGATTATCTCGGATAGGGACAGTCGTTTTACTTCCAACTTCTGGCAATCATTACAAAAATCTCTCGGTACTCGTCTGGATATGAGTACTGCTTACCACCCGCAAACTGATGGCCAGAGCGAACGAACTATTCAAACACTGGAGGATATGTTACGTGCATGCGCAATTGACTTTGGTTATTCTTGGGAAAACCATTTACCACTGTGTGAGTTCTCGTACAATAACAGCTACCATACCAGCATTAAGACTGCACCTTTCGAGGCACTCTACGGACGTAAGTGTCGATCACCTATCTGTTGGACCGAGATGGGAGATACCCAACTCACTGGTCCAGAAATCATTCACGAAACCACCGAGAAGATCGTTGGTATCCAAAACAAACTCAAAGCCGCACGTGATCGTCAGAAAAGTTATGCTGACGTGAGACGCAAACCACTCGAGTTCCAGGTTGGGGATCGAGTGCTACTCAAAGTTTCACCTTGGAAAGGTGTTATCCAATTCGGTAAGCGCGGGAAGTTGAATCCCAGATACATTGCACCATTCAAGATCCTCGAGAGGATAGGTCTAGTGGCATATCGATTGCAGCTGCCATCCGAGCTCAGCAGCGTGCATCCCACTTTCCACATTTCAAATTTGAAAAAGTGTCTGTCTGACGAGACACTTATCATTCCACTCGATGAAATCTGGGTTGACGACAAGCTCCATTTTGTTGAAGAACCCGCTGAAATAATGGACCGTGAGGTCAAACAACTCAAACAAAGTCGTATTCCCATTGTCAAGGTCAAGTGGAATTCGCGGCGTGGACCGGAATTCACCTGGGAACGGGAAGACCAAATGCGACTCAAGTACCCTCAGTTATTCACTGAAGCTACTTCAAACACGACTACGAACTAAATTTCAGGACGAAATTCTTCTAACAGGGGGAGAATGTGACACCCGCCAAATTAGGACTAGTGATTAGTACCTAATAAGTTATAATACATGTAACTAGTTCTGTGTTAGGCTAATTAATGTATCAAGTAATATATATTGTTGAATATATACAATCATGCGATTTGATTAAATCGTACAAGTTTCACATCGAATGTAATTCGGTTCAATTAATACGGACATTGGTGAACTATTTTATTAATTAATATAATATTATTTAATAACGCAATTATATCCAAAATATTATTTAGATAATATTTCAATTCAAATTCGTATCGTACAAACAAGGACTACACGATTAGATTATTAAACGCACAAACAAATCGGAACAAGTTAAAGTTATATTTTATAACGCAACCATTAAGTATTTGGTGAAATACTTCAACAAAAACATTGGGTAATTATTCGTATTTTAAAACGTATATTTAAACGTATAAAATAAACATTTAACGTTTAAACGAACGGGAGAATGAACACCGCACGGAGCGCGATTGCGGGGACTGAAAAAGGTGAGGCTTTCACCTACACCCCACCTCTCTTTCCCTCTTTCTTTCATTTCCATTTCAACAAAACACACACACCTCTTAAATTCTCTCCCAAAATTTCCATCAAATTTCGGATTTGCAAACCAACCAACAAAAGTTATATTTTCGGAATCACCATCAAGCAAGGAACAAGATTTACAAAAGCATCATCATCATTTTCGGCCTCCTCTAGCTTCGATTTGCGATTGTAAGAAAAACTCTAAAATCTTAGATTTACTCATTTTGATGTTATGTTTTGATGTTAGATTGTGTACACAACTTAGTTATGCCTAAATAAAGGATTAGAACGTGATTTCATAGCCTAAAAATGAGTTAGATTTGTGATTTGGGTCGGAAAAGCGCGACAGGCGCTGTTTCTGGGCTGGTGTTCATCTTTGCGACACAAGCCTTGTGTCGCAAGGTTGTGTCGCATAAACCCATTGACATCGTATTTTATGTCGCATCAACCCTTGTGTCGTAGACTTTGCGACACAATGATTATGTCGCACCTTGTGTCGTATACCCTATACGACACAACCCTTATGTCGCTATTGATTTAACACCGAAAGTTTATGCGACACAACCCTTGTGTCGCTAAGCTCTTGTGTCGCATTCTTAGGCGACACAACTCTTGTGTCGCATTCTTATGCGACATAACCCTTGTGTCGCATATTGTGTCGCTAAAAATAGAGAGTTTAAAACTCACTTTTCACTAAGTTTTGAGACTCAAATTTGACACTCAATTTTACCCAAATTCAAATCCCCAGCTCGACCCCAACCAGGGACTTAGCCCCTTGGACCCCACGACCAGGGTTGCTGCCCCTAGACCCCCGTCATTCCAGTATACGATAATATAAGAACAACAATAATACTTTGGAATTATTATTACAACCGTCACCAACGGGCCAAACATGTTTTCTAAAGACAAACGATTATAAACACATAAACAAACATTGGACATACTAGTTGTGTACAACTATTCTAGGTGGTCTTGCGGGACATCTACTTACTTAACATTATGTGTCTAGGCATTTGAAGGATTTTGGGTTCGGAGAACCTACGATTGACATCACTTACGATTTCTCGTTTATTGGTATAAACGTAACTTGCAAAGGCTTAGGTGAGTCTTACAGCCCCACTTTTACTGTTTTACTTACGGGGTGAGATACATTGCTTACTTTTATTGAACACAAGTACGAACAACTTATTTTACTATACGGGATTGCATGAGTTACTTACTTTTACTGAAGTCTCTCCATCATATATCGTTAGTTATGGACTTAAGCGCGAACACTAGTTAATGGATCCATTAGGGAAATGACCCTCCCCGCCCGGGGTAGTAGCGCTACCATGAACCGTTCTGTATAAACGGGCGACTATTATTCGTTACTTATGCTTGCTCATTTACGAGCATGTCATGGGAGCAACTTATTACTTACGGGTTAAGCTTCGATTATGAGCCTCATGGCAACGGTATAACATACTTACTTTACATTTGCGGGATTGCAAATACCTGATTCACGCCTGCGGGCATTACTGATGAAATCTTGTGTTCAAATACTAATATTATTTACAAACCTGTGAGATTCACCAACATTCGTGTTGACCTTTTTAGCTTGTATCTCAGGTACACATACGGAGTAGGATTCCCTCAGGATATTAGCTAGAGTCGCATGATTTCTACATTGCATTTAACGGAGATTCTTAGCATTATCTTTTGTATTTATTATGATTATGTAATAGAATCTCCCGCCTTACGCGCGGACTTTAGGGAACTTCATTTTGTAACCCGAAACTCTATGTTTCAAACATTTTATGTATGGAAATGTAACTATTTTACAAACGTTGCATATAGATGTCGTTTGCTTTACTTTTGTGCTGTGATATTTGATTAGTAGCACCCCAAAGCTTGCTTCCGCTAAACAGTGATTTTGGGGGTGTTACAAGGGAGCTCCGATCTTGTTCGTGAAAAAGAAAGACGGTTCATTCAGAATGTGTATCGACTACCGAGAGTTGAACAAACTAACCGTTAAAAACCATTATCCACTTCCCCGCATCGATGACCTGTTCGACCAACATCGGGGGTCGAGTTTCTATTCAAAGATCGACCTTCGGTCTGGTTATCATCAGTTACGAGTTCGCGATGTAGATATCCCGAAAACCGCATTCCGAACTCACTATGGACACTATGAATTTCAAGTGATGCCCTTTGGTCTAACCAATGCACCGGCTGTATTCATGAACCTTATGAATCAAGTGTGTAAACCTTATCTCGATAAGTTTATCATTATCTTCATCGATGACATTCTTATCTACTCGCGCAACGAACAAGAGCATGCGCAACATCTGAAAAATCATCCTAGAACTACTTAAACACGAGGAGTTATTCGCCAAATTCTCTAAGTATGAGTTTTGGATGCAAACCATTCAATTCCTTGGACACGTGATTGACAGTCAAGGAATTCATGTAGATCCATCTAAAATCGAGGCTATCAAGTGCTGGCAAGCACCCTCAACGCCGACCGAAGTACGGCAATTCCTAGGACTTGTCAGGTACTATCGGCGATTCATTGAGAACTTCTCCAAAATAGCCCAACCTTTCACCTTACTCACTCAGAAGGAAAAGAAGTTCGTCTGGACTGATAAGCAAGAGTCATCATTTCAGCTTCTGAAACAAAAGCTTTGCAGCGCACCAATCCTATCCTTACCCGAAGGCATTGATGACTTCGTGGTATACTGCGATGCTTCTCACCAGGGTCTCGGTTGCGTGTTGATACAACGAGACAAAGTCATTGCTTATGCCTCCCGATAGCTAAAAATCCACGAAAAGAACTACACCACACATGATCTTGAACTAGGAGCTGTCGTCTTTGCACTCAAGATCTGGAGACATTATCTCTATGGCAACAAGTGTACAATCTTCACCGATCATAAAAGTCTCCAGCACATCTTCGATCAAAAGGATCTCAACATGAGGCAACGTTGCTGGGTCGAGTTGCTTACCAACTATTGTAAGATCCGTTATCATCCGGGCAAGGCAAACGTTGTTGCCGATGCCTTAAGCCGAAAAGAACGCACAAAACCACTTCGAGTCCGAGCCCTCAGTATTATGATTCACAATGATCTTATCACTCAGATGCTTACCGCTTAACTCGAAGCGCTGAAACCGGAAAACATCATAAATGAGGCCTTGCGAAACATGGAGAAGCAATTTGAAACCAAACCCAATGGGGCCAAATATTTTTCTAACCGAATCTGGTTACCTAGTTTTGGAAACCTTCGAGACTTGGTGATGGATGAAGCTCACAAATCCAAATATTCCATACATCCTGGCTCCGATAAAATGTATCATGGCATCAGGGAGATAACTGGTGGCCAAACATGAAAGTCGAAATTGCCGCATACATCAGCAAGTGTCTCACATGCTCGAAAGTCAAAGCTGAATATCAGAAACTTCCCGGACTATTACAACAACCGGACATCCCTCAGTGGAAATGGGAGCAGATCACTATGGACTTCATCACCAAACTTCCAAGGACATCGAGCGGTTGCAATACCATTTGGGTGATCGTCGATCGTCTCACCAAGTCTGCTCCTTTCCTCGCCATCAAAGAAATCGACAAAATGGAACGCCTCACCCGAATTTATTTGAAAGAAATTGTATCCCGACACGGTGTTCCCATCTCGATCATCTCCGACAGAGATAGTCGCTTCACATCCCGCTTTTGGCAGTCACTACAAAAATCTTTGGGTACTCGTCTGGATATGAGTACTGCATACCATCCACAAACCGATGGCCAAAGCGAGCGAACTATACAAACACTGGAAGACATGCTACAAGCCTGTGTAGTTGATTTCGGTGCAAACTGGGAACATCATTTACCGTTGTGTGAATTCTCATACAACAACAACTATCATACAAGCATTGGACTTGCACCCTTTGAGGCACTGTACGGTTGTAAGTGCCGCTCACCTATCTGTTGGAACGAAGTGGGAGACAGCCAACTCACTGAACCTGAGATGCTCGTGATCGTCAGAAGAGTTATGCTGGCGTGAGATGCAAACATCTCGAGTTCCAGGTTGGGGATCGAGTACTCTTAAAAGTATCGCCTTGGAAAGGCATCATCCGGTTTGGCAAACGCAGGAACTGAACCCAAGATACATTGGACCTTTTGAGATCCTTGAAAGGATTGATCCAGTGGCATATCGATTGCAGTTGCCACCCGAGCTCAGCAGCGTGCACCCCACATTCCACATTTCGAACGTGAAGAAATGCCTGTCTGATGAGACACTTATCATTCCTCTCGACGAGATTCATATCGATGATAAACTTCATTTTGTCGAGACACCAGTGGAAATCATGGAACGTGAGGTCGAACAGTTGAAACAAAGTCGTATTCCCATCGTCAACATCCGGTGGAATTTGCGGCGTGGTCCGGAATTCACTTGGGAACGGGAAGACCAAATGCGACTCAAGTACCCACAGTTATTCACAGACTCCACTCCATCTATGACTCAGAGCTAAATTTCGGGATGAAATTCTCATAACATGGGGAGAATGTGACACCCGACAAATTAGGGCTAGTTATTAGTTCCTAATCATCTTTCAATACATGAAATTAGTGCTAGATTAGGCTAATTGTATATATCATTATATATATTGTTATATATATACACGTACGCGATTGAATTTAATCGTGCATTTTCATATCGGACGGATCCCGATACATTAATACAGACATTGGTGAACACATCTTATTAAATAATACGAAATTATTTAATAACGCTAATGTTTCCTAAATATTATTTTGATAATATTTTATAAGTAATGTTTATCGTATAAAACACTCAAACGCGATCAAAAATGCACGATTCGTACCCAACAATCGAAAAAAACAAAAGTTATATTTTTATAACTTCAAGTAAAGCATTTTGATAGAATACTTCCATTATAAATATTAATATTTATATCAAAAACCAAAATGTTTAATTTAAACGTTACACGATTTAACAATCAAAACACGAGCATGCAAATCAATACCGACACTATAACCAAACTTTTTTATAAATGTTTTCAAGTAATATTAAGCGAGACTTCAAGTTAAAAATATCAAAAATCGAAAGTCATTTAAAACACGTATGTATAACGTATAAAATATAAACTAACGTTTAAACGACCGGGAAAACGAACACCGAACAGAGCAAGAAATTGGGGAAACAAATTGGAGACACCCACCACCTTGTGGGGGGCCCTTGAGCCGTCCAACACCCCCCCCCCCCCCCCATGAAAAGGGGATCTTGCCCCTCCCCAAACCCTTGACCAACATAACCCCCAAAACCCTCCCCATTTCCCTCATTCAACCCACATCCCTCTCTCTCTCTAAACTTCTCACTATAAATACACACATTCCTCTCCTCTCTCCCTCCTCCTCCACGGAACCACCTCACCACCACCATAATCCACCATCAAATACCATTTCTACTCTAGATCATCACTTTTTCTAAGTAAGAACTCACTTTCTCTCTATAGAAATACTTTCTTTATGTTTATTATCATGTTAGTGATTTCATTCAACAAGAAAATGTCCAAAAACAAAGCTAAAAATTGTTTTCCATAACTAAATACAAACATCACTTTTCTGCCCAGGAAACGGGTCTCACCATTTCGGCTATAACTTGAGTTCTAGAATGAACCAACACATGAATCTTATACCAAAATCTTCGTATGAATGTCCTCTACAAAAAGTTCAAACTATGGCCTCATGATAGTAATATATAATCATTATTTTATTTTCTTAATTGCAGATCATCATACTTATATTTCATCATTATACAAACCTGTGAGCTCACCAGCTTTTTTAGCTGACCTTTTAGCATGTATTCTCAGGTTCACAGCAGTAGTAGGACTGCTCAGGATTAGCTAACTCAAGTCGCATTCAGACATCAGGAGATTCACATGCATTTCTACATTTTGTACAAATAGATATGCCTTAGAATCTCTTACATTTGGCTTACGAGCTTTTGTAACTATTACAACATTGTAAATATCATCAATGTAATTTGTAAACGACGCATATAGAGTCGTTCACTTTATCTTATGTGCTTTGTTTATTGATTAGTCGCGCCCCGACCCGATTCGCTTCCGCAACCCGAATTTGGGGGTGCGACATAAGGTGTTGTGTCGCTATATGCGACATCTGAAAATGTTGCAACATAGACATTTGTGTCGCTATATGCGACATTCGTGATGTAGTGTGGCATAAGGGCTTGTGTCGCAGAAGGCCTAGCCTTTCTGCGACATAACCGACTGTTTCGGTTTTCAAGTGTCGGGTTTGTGGTCAAACGACCTCGGTTTGACCCGAAACTTTTACACAAGTCTTAGATGAGTTTATAAAGCTTGCAGAAATTATTGGTTTGTGTCGGGAGTAACCCGAAGTGTCGATTTTATAAAATGGTCAAAATAGTGAGTTTATAAGTAATTAGTTCTGTGTTAGGCTAATTAATGTAACACCCGCCAAATTAGGACTAGTAATTAGTGCCTAATCCCCTGTTAATACATGTAATTAGTTCTGTGTTAGGCTAATTAATGTATCAAATTATATATTGTTGAATATATACAAAAATGCGATTTGCTTAAATCGTACGCAAAATAAATCGAATGTATTTCGGTTCAAGTAAAATACGGACGTTGGTGATCAATTATATTGAATAATATAAAAATTAATTATTGACAATAACATACCAAAATATTTTTTTTATAATATTTCAAGTTCACTTCACGTCGTATAATGGGCATCTACACGACTCAAACATTAACGCGCAAACAAACGAGACCAATTGAGTTATTAAGCAATTGATAAAATACTCCAACAAATTTATTTAATTAACTTTCGTCTTCTTTAAAAACTTACATTATTTGACACTTAAAATAATTCCTTAACGAGTTACGATCGGGGAATCGAACACCACACGGAGCGCGAATACACGGAGCTAAAAATGGAGACCCACACATGGGTGGGCCCCCACCCAAAAATCTGCCACAAGGGGGTGAGGTCACCACCTCCCCACCCCACTTCTCACTTTCATCTTCCTTCTCTTCTCTCTCTCTTTCTTTTTCCTCTCAACCACACCAAACCACCATCACCATTAAACATTCAAATAACACTAGCATACCTCAATATTTCGCATAACTCGTTTGGAGAAAAAGAAGCATCTCGCAAGGATCTACACTTCTTTCTTTTCGGATTCCCGATTCATCACTTTGTAAGTTCCCGACAAATCCCGAAACCTTTAGATTTTCGAGTATTTTTAGCAAGTAGTTGTTTATATAAGCTTAAAATGTCCAAATATGGGTTGGGTAAAAGTTTCAGGCCAAACGGAAACTGAAAAACTCGTTTTTGGCTCAAAAATCCGTCATCAGACTTAAGTGTCGCATAGACAGCAGCAGCTATGCGTCACTTCATGCGTCACTTAAGTGACGCATTGAGTGTCGCATGAAACCCTAATTTTGCCTAAGTGTCGCATGAAACCCCTTTTTCCCGACACTCCTACCGTCACTTGACTAGTGACGCACAACAACTTTAACCGACATTTCTAGCGACACTTCCTAAGTGACGCCTAGACCCATACCCGACACTTATAGCGACACTTACCTTAGTGACGCCCTACCATGCGTCACTTCCCTTAAGTGACGCATATGCTCAGAATTAATATTTTTAGCAACACTTCCCAAGTGTCGCCCAAGCCCCTAAGTGACGCTATAAGTGACGCATAAACAGAAAGTTTTAACTAATTTTACACTAAGTTTTGAGACCCAAAGCAATATAGCTCGACCCCAGCCAGGGGCTCTGCCCCTTGGACCCCGCCAGGGGCTGCCGCCCCTTGGACCCCGCTACCAGGGGCGCTGCCCCCGGACCCCCGTCATTAACGGGCTTCGCCCTTACCCTAGGGTCACGAGTAACAGTGTTACATCTAAACTTTCACACAAAGTGTTAAACTTGTACAACATCAAGCACGAATGCGACACAACTACTAAGACACATTGGAACTTACTTTTAGGTATAACACTTCAAAATCATCAAAATAATAATGTGGGATTATTATTACAAACAATCATCAACGGGCCGTACACATTTTCAATACTTAAACAAACAACCAAATCATGGTAATTTGGACATTCTAGTTGGACAAACAACTACAAGGTAGTCTTATGAGATGCCTTCATATGTTTATAACCATCGCGTGTCGTGGACACCCTCAGGTTACAAGTCTTTGGACTTCGATTCTTGGCTAATCAATCTCAGTTATTTAGATAAACTCTCCAGGCTCAGGTGAGTCTCATGGCCCCTCTTTTTACTGTTTTACTAGGGGTGTGATACATTGCTCTGTTTTTAACACATGAACGCGAGTACATATTTCCATATACTACATGAGTTGTTTTCAACTAATCAAACCAAAGTCCTCCATCAGTATAGTCTGGTAATACGAAAGTAGCGTGAATATTAGTATATGGTACCATATAGGATTGACCCTCCTCGTCCGGGTTAGCAAGCACTAACCGGGTAAACGGACGTACTAATATTTGGGAAGACGAGTGTAGATTAGACACTCGTGGAGGCACCTCGATCGGAATTCTCTATATGGGACCCGACCCTCGAGTTAAGCTCAGACTATGCGCTCATGGTTGTATACATTATCTGTAACTTTATTTGCTGGATGCAAATCAATACTTAAATCTTGCGGTTCATAGAATATTACTTGATACTCAAACCTGTGAGCTCACCAGCGTTAGCTGACCCATTTTAGTATGTATCACAGGTACTCAGCAGTAGATTTGGACTGCCCATCAGGATGCATCTTAGCTCGAGTCTTCATGCAAACTTCAGAGATTTCATTACATTATTAGATTTTGTATAACTAATTATGTACTAAAATCTCTCATATTACGAACACGAGCTACAAATGAGTTCAAACTGTTGTAAACCTTTTTATATTAATATATTTTGTTAAAACGACGCATATAGAGTCGTTTGCTATATATCTGTGTGCTTTGATTATTGATTAGTAACACCCAAAGTATGCTTCCGCGAATCTTTAAATTTGGGGGTGTTACAGATTGGTATCAGAGCCTAAGGTTATAGTGAACTAGGTTGCATTTAGTGGGCCTAGACTATGACCGTTAGGCAGTATTCCTTATTAAGTATGATTAGGTTCAGTGACTGCATTGTATTGGTTTAATTTAACATAGCTTGATCAACTATGCATAATTAAAAGAATATGATGTGGAATTTGAAAGGAATCATGACTGAAAAGGATACACTAGTTGACTCTGACCACGAGAGAAACCGGGACTCAAACATGTATGTGTTAGACACCTTAGGCTATTATGTAATATATATGTATATACATAGATAGGCCTCACTCTTTTTAACGCTTTGTCTCAGAATGGCAAACACACCACCCAATTCGTCACGCTCTCAATCCGGGTCGCAGAACCCGAGGGTAGCTAGGAGGAACGCCAGGTTGCCTCGAGCTGGCCCGTATCCTACCCACTTCACTCTGCCGGCCTTGGCCGCTAGGCTGGACGGTCACGAGCAACGACTTCATGCCATGGATGTCGCTTTGCAAGAAACCAATGAAAATTGGAGACTCACAGCGCTTGAGCGTATAAACCAAGTCTCCGAGGACCACGAAAACACCGTTAACAACATGAACATACTCCACGACCGAGTGGTGGAATCAGGAATAGAAGTCGAACTTTTGCGACTCAGGTTGGAACAATGCGAGCAGCGCCTGCAAGAGGCTGAAGAATACTCAAGAATGCTGGTACAACGACTAGCATTGGCAGAAGACAACGCCCGACAAACCAGCAGACTCGCAGCCACCGTTGATCGACTCGTCACCCTAATGGAAAGGATCAACTTACATTAGAACTAGTGTGGCTGTCATCTTGTAATCTATATCTATCTATGTAGGACTTTTACTATTCTAAACGGATGTAACAATTCCCGGTACCTTTTGTACTCCCCGTATTATGTAATCTTTTGAAAACTCGTGTCATGTATCAAACTTGGTTATTTAAATGAAATATAATTATCACTTTATATCGTATATTCCACCATAGACACATGTGATACATCAGAATTTCACACAAGAATCTCATTGTCTTTTCTTGATCTTGTTCAGCAAGATGCCACCGAAGCGATTCACCTTCAGCGAAACTGAAATCGCCCAACTCATAGCCCAAAGCGTGGCTCAAGCTATGGCTACCCGACAACCCAGTTCGGGCAGCGAAGACACAGCTGCCAACGGGCCTCAATCCAAACCTTGTTCATACAAGGACTTCCTGAGCTGCAAACCCTTGAACTTCAAGGGAACTGAAGGAGCCATCGGGCTGATCAGATGGTTTGAGAAAATGGAGTCCGTCTTCCACATCAGCAAGTGTGCGGAAGAGGACAGAGTCAAGTACTCCACCTTCACCCTCGAAGATGGTGCTCTCTCATGGTGGAATTCATATGCCCAGTCTGTGGGTATCGATACCGCCTACCTACTCCCTTGGGAGGAACTGAAGACAATGCTTACTGCTAAGTATTGCCCTATCGAACAACTCCAAAAGATGGAGGAAGAGTTCTGGCACCTAAAGGTGCAGGGAACTGACATTGATGGATATACCGCCAGATTCCAACAGCTTGCCATCCTTCGCCCAGCAATGGTGAGCACCGAACCCGATAAAATCCGAAGGTACATCCGCGGTCTTCCGGAACCTGTCCGGGGGAACGTCGCCTCCTCAAACCAGACCACCATTGATGGTGCTATCCGATTGGCCCATGAACTCATGGCCATGAACGAGGACCCAGAACCACCCACTTCTTCCTCCAACCACCTCAAAAGGAAGTGGTCTGACAACCACAGCAACAACCAAAACAAGAAACCTGACACCATCAAAGCCTACAACTCAACCACCGAACCCAGGCGTGGTTACACCGGGAACAAGCCCTACTGTTCCAAGTGCAACCGCCACCATGAAGGTCTTTGCGGTCCTTATTGCAACAACTGCAAGAGGTACGGACACCTCACCAAGGACTATAGATCCCCCACCAACAACAACAACTCCAACTACAACCCCAAGGCACCCAAGACATGTTTCGGGTGTGGAAACACCGGGCACTTCAAGAATGATTGCCCAAACCTGAAGAAAAAGGGCAACAACAGCAACAACAACAACAACAACGCAAAAGGTAGAGCGTTCGTACTCAACTCTGGGGACGCCCGGCAGGACCCGAATGTGGTCTCGGGTATGTTCCTCCTCAACAACTTAACTGCTTTTGTTCTATTTGATACTGGTGCTGATAGGAGCTTTATTTCCGATGAGTTTTACCCCTTACTTGACATCACTCTTGTTGCCTTAGATGTTAAGTACACTGTAGAGCTAGCAAACGGTAAACTCATAGAAACCAATAGTGTGATACCTAATTGCACTTTAAACCTAGCCGATGAAACCTTTTCGATCGACCTTATGCCTGTTGAAATTGGGAGTTTCGACGTCATCATTGGAATGGACTGGTTATCCAAACATCGAGCCGAAATCGTCTGTTACGATAAAATCGTCCGCATCCCTCTCGCCGTCGGTAGAACCTTGATCATACAGGGGGAGACTGGCAGGGCGAGACTAAACATCATCTCTTGTTTGAAAACCTGAAAATTTCTGAGAATGGGTTATCCAGCAATCCTCGCGCACATCACAGAGAAAAAGTCGGAGGAGAAGCGACTTGAGGCTGTGCCAATCGTTAGAGACTTTCCCGAAGTCTTTCCGGAAGAACTACCTGGCTTACCTCCACATAGACAGGTTGAGTTCTCGATCGATCTCGTGCCGGGTGCCGCACCGGTAGCCCGAGCACCATATCGCCTAGCCCCATCCGAACTTCAGGAGTTGTCCACCCAGTTACAGGAACTCCTGGACAGAGGATTTATTAGACCGAGTTCTTCACCATGGGGAGCTCCGGTCTTATTCGTGAAAAAGAAAGACGGTTCCTTCCGAATGTGTATCGACTATCGAGAGTTGAACAAGTTGACCGTCAAGAACCGGTATCCACTTCCTCGCATCGATGACCTGTTTGATCAACTACAAGGGTCGAGTATTTATTCAAAGATCGATCTTCGGTCAGGTTATCATCAACTTCGAGTTCGCGACACCGACATTCCGAAAACTGCTTTCCGAACTCGTTACGGGCATTATGAATTTCAGGTGATGCCCTTTGGTTTAACAAACGCACCGGCTGTATTCATGGACCTTATGAATCGGGTGTGCAAACCTTATCTCGACAAGTTTGTCATTGTCTTTATCGATGACATTCTCATCTATTCGCGCAACGAACGAGAACACGCACAACACCTCAAAACCATCCTAGAGCTACTTAAACACGAGGAGTTATATGCCAAATTCTCCAAGTGTGAGTTCTGGATACAATCCGTTCAATTCCTTGAACATGTTGTTAATAGTCAAGGAATCCATGTCGATCCATCAAAAATCGAAGCTATCAAAAACTGGCAAGCGCCAACTACTCCAACCGAAGTACGCCAATTTCTAGGATTGGCCGGGTATTATCGTCGTTTCATAGAAAATTTCTCCAAAATAGCTCAACCACTCACGACACTGACTCAGAAGGAAAAGAAGTTCGATTGGACTGATAAACAAGAGTCAGCATTTCAGCTATTAAAACTCAAGCTTTGCAGTGCTCCTATTCTATCCTTACCCGAAGGCACCGACGACTTCATGGTATACTGTGATGCTTCCCACCAAGGTCTCGGTTGCGTGTTGATGCAACGAGATAAGGTCATTGCTTACGCTTCCCGACAACTCAAAGTTCATGAGAAGAACTACACGACTCACGACCTCGAGCTAGGGGCCGTGGTGTTCGCCCTCAAAATCTGGAGACACTATCTCTATGGTACCCGAAGTACCGTATTCACCGATCACAAAAGTCTCCAGCACGTCTTCGACCAAAAAGACCTTAATATGCGACAACGTCGTTGGGTCGAGTTGCTCACCGATTATGACTGCGAAATCAAATACCACCCAGGCAAGGCAAATGTTGTTGTCGATGCCCTCAGTCGAAAGGAACAGCCGAAACCCCTTCAAGTTCGAGCCCTCAGTATGACCATTCATAATGATCTCACCATTCAGATTCATACCGCTCAACTCGAAGCTTTGAAACCCAAAAATGTCAAAAGCGAAGCCTTACGGGGCATCGATAAGCAATTCGAAATCAAACCTAATGATGTTAGGTACTTCTCAAATCGAATCTGGTTACCTAGTTTTGGGAACCTGCGAGACTTGGTGATGGACGAAGCTCACAAGTCTAAATATTCTATCCACCCTGGATCCGACAAAATGTATCACGGCATCAAAGAGTTCTATTGGTGGCCGAACATGAAAGCCGAAATCGCCACATATGTCAGCAAGTGCCTTACTTGCTCGAGAGTCAAAACCGAACATCAAAAACCTTCTTGTTTACTTCAACAACCTAACATTCCTGAATGGAAATGGGAACAAATCGCCATGGATTTCATAACCAAACTACCCAAGTCATCGAGCGGTTGCGATACCATTTGGGTGATCGTCGATCAGCTCACCAAATCTGCTCATTTTCTGGCGATCAAGGAAACCGATAAAATGGAACGCCTCTCGCAAATCTACATCAAAGAAATTGTTTCTCGACATGGTGTTCCAACCTCAATTATCTCTGACAGAGACGCTCGTTTCACATCTCACTTTTGGCAATCACTCCAAAAATCATTAGGTACCCGACTTGATATGAGTACCGCATACCACCCTCAAACCGATGGCCAAAGTGAACG
This sequence comes from Pseudognaphalium luteoalbum, assembly GCA_963422505.1. Taxonomy (NCBI): domain Eukaryota; kingdom Viridiplantae; phylum Streptophyta; class Magnoliopsida; order Asterales; family Asteraceae; genus Pseudognaphalium; species Pseudognaphalium luteoalbum. The sequence continues at coordinate 126,430,925 of OY730192.1, read as the reverse complement.
AACCATTCAGACACTGGAAGACATGCTACGAGCTTGCGTAGTTGACTTCGGTGCAAACTGGGAAAGACACCTGCCATTGTGCGAGTTTTCCTACAATAACAGTTATCATACCAGCATTAAGGCTGCACCATTCGAGGCACTGTACGGTCGTAAGTGCCGATCACCGATCTGTTGGACCGAAGTGGGAGACAGCCAACTCACTGGTCCTGAACTCATACACGAAACCACTGAGAAAATTGTCGAGATCCAAAACCGACTCAAAGCCGCACGTGATCGTCAGAAAAGTTATGCTGACGTGAGACGCAAACCACTCGAGTTCCAAGTTGGGGACCGAGTACTCCTGAAAGTTTCGCCTTGGAAAGGCATAATCCGATTTGACAAACGCGGGAAGTTAAACCCCAGATACATTGGGCCCTTTGAGATCCTTGAGAGGATTGGCCCCGTGGCATATCGATTACAGCTGCCAGCCGAACTCAGCAGTGTGCACCCCACCTTTCACATTTCTAACCTAAAGAAATGCCTATCTGACGAGACACTTATCATCCCACTCGACGAAATTCGCATTGATAACAAACTTCATTTTGTTGAAAAACCTGCGGAAATCATGGACCGTGAGGTCAAACAACTCAAACAAAGTCGTATCCCTATCGTTAAGGTCAGATGGAATTCGCGGCGTGGTCCGGAATTCACTTGGGAACGGGAAGACCAAATGCGACTCAAGTATCCTCAGCTATTCCCTGACTCTAAATCAAACACGACCACGAGCTAAATTTCGGGACGAAATTCTCCTAACAGGGGGAGAATGTAACACCCGCCAAATTAGGACTAGTAATTAGTGCCTAATCCCCTGTTAATACATGTAATTAGTTCTGTGTTAGGCTAATTAATGTATCAAATTATATATTGTTGAATATATACAAAAATGCGATTTGCTTAAATCGTACGCAAAATAAATCGAATGTATTTCGGTTCAAGTAAAATACGGACGTTGGTGATCAATTATATTGAATAATATAAAAATTAATTATTGACAATAACATACCAAAATATTTTTTTTATAATATTTCAAGTTCACTTCACGTCGTATAATGGGCATCTACACGACTCAAACATTAACGCGCAAACAAACGAGACCAATTGAGTTATTAAGCAATTGATAAAATACTCCAACAAATTTATTTAATTAACTTTCGTCTTCTTTAAAAACTTACATTATTTGACACTTAAAATAATTCCTTAACGAGTTAAGATCGGGGAATCGAACACCACACGGAGCGCGAATACACGGAGCTAAAAGTGGAGACCCACACATGGGTGGGCCCCCACCCAAAAATCTACCACAAGGGGGTGAGGTCACCACCTCCCCACCCCACTTCTCACTTTCATCTTCCTTCTCTTCTCTCTCTCTTTCTTTTTCCTCTCAACCACACCAAACCACCATCACCATTAAACATTCAAATAACACTAGCATACCTCAATATTTCGCATAACTCGTTTGGAGAAAAAGAAGCATCTCGCAAGGATCTACACTTCTATCTTTCCGGATTCCCGATTCATCGCTTTGTAAGTTCCCGAAAAATCCCGAAACCTTTAGATTTTCGAGTATTTTTAGCAAGTAGTTGTTTATATAAGCTTAAAATGTCCAAATATGGGTTGGGTAAAAGTTTCAGGCCAAACGGAAACTGAAAAACTCGTTTTTGGCTCAAAAATCCGTCATCAGACTTAAGTGTCGCATAGACAGCAGCAGTTATGCGTCACTTAAGTGACGCATTGAGTGTCGCATGAAACCCTAATTTTGCCTAAGTGTCGCATAAAACCCCTTTTTCCCGACACTCCTACCGTCACTTGACTAGTGACGCACAACAACTTTAACCGACACTTCTAGCGACACTTCCTAAGTGACGCCTAGACCCATACCCGACACTTATAGCGACACTTACCTTAGTGACGCCCTACCATGCGTCACTTCCCTTAAGTGACGCATATGCTCAGATTTAATATTTTTAGCGACACTTCCCAAGTGTCGCCCAAGCCCCTAAGTGACGCTATAAGTGACGCATAAACAGAAAGTTTTAACTAATTTTACACTAAGTTTTGAGACCCAAAGCAATATAGCTCGACCCCAGCCAGGGGCTCTGCCCCTTGGACCCCGCCAGGGGCTGCCGCCCCTTGGACCCCGCTACCAGGGGCGCTGCCCCCGGACCCCCGTCATTAACGGGCTTCGCCCTTACCCTAGGGTCACGAGTAACAGTGTTACATCTAAACTTTCACACAAAGTGTTAAACTTGTACAACATCAAGCACGAATGCGACACAACTACTAAGACACATTGGAACTTACTTTTAGGTATAACACTTCAAAATCATCAAAATAATAATGTGGGATTATTATTACAAACAATCATCAACGGGCCGTACACATTTTCAATACTTAAACAAACAACCAAATCATGGTAATTTGGACATTCTAGTTGGACAAACAACTACAAGGTAGTCTTATGAGATGCCTTCATATGTTTATAACCATCGCGTGTCGTGGACACCCTCAGGTTACAAGTCTTTGGACTTCGATTCTTGGCTAATCAATCTCAGTTATTTAGATAAACTCTCCAGGCTCAGGTGAGTCTCATGGCCCCTCTTTTTACTGTTTTACTAGGGGTGTGATACATTGCTCTGTTTTTAACACATGAACGCGAGTATATATTTCCATATACTACATGAGTTGTTTTCAACTAATCAAACCAAAGTCCTCCGTCAGTATAGTCTGGTAATACGAAAGTAGCGTGAATATTAGTATATGGTACCATATAGGATTGACCCTCCTCGTCCGGGTTAGCAAGCACTAACCGGGTAAACGGACGTACTAATATTTGGGAAGACGAGTGTAGATTAGGCACTCGTGGAGGCACCTCGATCGGAATTCTCTATATGGGACCCGACCCTCGAGTTAAGCTCAGACTATGCGCTCATGGTTGTATACATTATCTGTAACTTTATTTGTTGGATGCAAATCAATACTTAAATCTTGCGGTTCATAGAATATTATTTGATACTCAAACCTGTGAGCTCACCAGCGTTAGCTGACCCATTTTAGTATGTATCACAGGTACTCAGCAGTAGATTTGGACTGCCCATCAGGATGCATCTTAGCTCGAGTCTTCATGCAAACTTCAGAGATTTCATTACATTATTAGATTTTGTATAACTAATTATGTACTAAAATCTCTCATATTACGAACACGAGCTACAAATGAGTTCAAACTGTTGTAAACCTTTTTATATTAATATATTTTGTTAAAACGACGCATATAGAGTCGTTTGCTATATATCTGTGTGCTTTGATTATTGATTAGTAACACCCAAAGTATGCTTCCGCGAATCTTTAAATTTGGGGGTGTTACAGGTATGGCCGATTTTGGTGGGTCCACCATGTGTGGACTCATCAAGTTTTTGTTCCTCAAATTTGTGTTCCGTGCGGTGTTCGTTTACCCGATCGTTTGAACGTTTAATTATCGTTATATGTTTAATATGCGTGTTTAAATAATGATTTATATCTAAATGTTTTTATCAAAAGTATTATTCTAAATACTTTATTTTAAGTTAGTAAAAATGTTGTCGGGTCTCGGTTTGTGCGTCCGTTACGTATTTGTACGTTTGTTTAACTCGTGTAACGTTTTTAGACGTTTTATTCGTACGCGTGAAATCGTAATATTTTTACTTGAAGTATTTTATCAAAATACTTAATAATGAATTATAAAAATATAGTTTGGGTTTATTTCGTTTGTCAGGTGCGTTTCGCGCGTTTCTGTTGCATACGATTAGTTTTAGACGATACGAAATACGTTTATATATATTATCCAAATAATATATTAATAAAATGAGTTAATTAAATAATTTCCCATTATTTAATAAATTATTCACCAACGTCCGTATTTGTGATTGTGTCGGATTCCATCCGTTAATGAAATGCACGATTTAAATAAATCGTGTACGTATGTATATATAACAATATATAAAATGATACACATAATTAGCCCTAAACACAACTAATTTTATGTATTAATACAATGATTAGGCATTAAATAGTAGCTCTAATTTGACGGGTGTCACAGCATGACACGTACGGGTCATGTAAAAATCAAAAATGCTTGTTTTGGTTGTTTATGTGAACGTGGCATTAATAGCAAACCATTATCAGAATCATAAGCATTTAAATAATATCTTTCGGCAACTGGTTCTTTTGTGTTTAACGACACGCACACTACTTATATTATTCTATTTCCACCTCTGTCCATAAAACAATAGAAGTTAATTATGGTAGTAACAATAGAAATAGTAATAATATTTATAACTGTACATTTAATTCGATTGTATCGCTAGGATACGACTAAGTGTACACGATAATTTAGGGAACGAATATTTATATTTGGGATAATATTTTATATATAGAACGACTAACCTTTTATATATATATATATATATATATATATATATATATATACACACGTATGTACATGACCATAAATATTATATATAACTTGAGTACATAAACGGAGTATATTTGAAAACGAGTAAAACGATTGGGTACAAACTATATTTATATATATATACACGTACAACGACAACTTTTGAAACGATAACGATTATTGAACGTAAATAAATGGACCCAATGGGTACGACTAGACGAAACGAAATTTTTTTTTTATAACAAATGAAACTAGTGTTTTGAATCATAAACGATATATATATATATATATATATATATATATATATATATATATATATATATATATATATATAGTCCCAGGTTCAAATGAGAATGGTAATTTTCATGAGAACGTGAGAAACATTTCAAAATCACTTTTTAATTATCCAAAACATGTGATTTCTTACAAAATTTTCTTCGTAGCTTAATTTTGAAATAGCTTTTAGAAGTTATTTTTCAAATAAAAAAATTTTCGACGTTTTATTAATTTTTAAATTATTTTTTGTTAAATTTTTTATTCATAATAATCACATTTTATAACTTGATAATCACTGGAATAATATGTGATTATCATGCCATATTTTGTGATTATCTCGAACACATGATAATCACATTATAATAGAGAATAATCACATGTGATTATCATGTTATATTTTGTGATTATCTTAAATAATCACAACAGTAACGACTCTAAAATAAGTTTGAAAAAAAAAAGTTAATATTTTTTATTTATATTTATATCATAACTTTCAAAAGTTATTTTAATATTAATCATTAATTTTGAAGTGCTTCTCACGTTCTCACAAAAATTAGTCTTCTCATTTTAACCCATCTCTCTCTCTCTCTCTCTCTCTATATATATATATACACACACGCGCGCGCGACGATGATAATTATATATAGATATATAAGCAACGACGACAAAATTTATATATATATATATATATATATGAATATATATATTCAACTAATAAGTATATACATATACACACACATATATATATATATATATACTTACACACATCGCTTGATTTAATGATAAACATAATTTATGAAATATTAATTATGTTCAAACACAATTGTCACCTACGACTTGTACAAATTTAAGAAATTTAAAATTTCTTCAAAACAATCAAATTGTTAACATGATTTGACAAATAATCGACTTACTTTGTTTACCCACCTATATTATATAGGTTGACATACCTCGGGCTACACGACTCTCCACCGCTAGCTATCACATCTACGCATCTACCGTGAGTTCACAGCCCCTATTTTTCACTGTTTTAATTGATTTTAAAACTTGGGGTGAAAATCATAGCAAACGTTTATGCTACTGCATGTGTTAACTTTTTTAAATACTGTATATATTTACTTAAACTATTTATGAAATTATTGTTTCATACGATTACTTGAACTATTTATGATTTGCTATTTTTCATACTATTTTGGGAACTAAGACAACGAATTCTAGTACGGACCCAGACTCACAATGTAATGCATAAAAGTCCTTATGGTTGCAGACTATAACCATTAGCTAAGTGACTCTAGTCACTGAGTATACGGATAGTACTATCGCATTGACGACCCTCCTACAGATACGGAGCGTATACTTACATGTCCTATTAGGCAAACAAATATTGCTTGTCGTGGTTTGGTTATAGCGTTAGGTCGCGTTACTTTAACTCGTCAGGTTTAGCTCACCTCACGAGGGATCACAGTCTAAGTTTTCCCACTATACTATTTAGGAAGTATTTTCTTGCAAACTACTATCTTGGAAATGTTGATATTTAGTTAGATTAACATGTGTTTCCTACTAATAACTATTTTTACTCCTTAACAGGAATAACCTGTGTTTCCTACCAAAACAAACAACTACTATGATTTGGAAATGTTATTCTTAGATGAATAACTTGTGTTTCCTACAAACTATTACTTTAAGAAATGTTTTCCCTTAATCAGTTAAAATTGTGTTTCCTATACTACAACTATTCAACAACGTATAAATAACTTAGTTTATTACACAACTTATATAAACCTGTGAATTCACTCAACAATTTTGTTGAAAATTTCTCTATCTTTTTCAGGGAATTAGCAGCGTAAGTAAGAAACTGCATGCATATCAGGACGGATACCCCTGGACTTGTTAGGATGCCACTACTTTTGGGACAACGGGATTTCCTTCATATAATTGTGATCATATTTATGAAATCTACTTTTGTGTTATGTATTTTTATAAAATATTGTTTTAACATTACTACTACTATTACTATTACAACTTTTTAAGTTGTAACCTTTTGTAAAACTTTAACTAATGGTATCTTAAACTATTTCGTTATGTAATAACCATATGCTCTGGATGTATGTATCTTTTGGTTGTATTACTGCTCGCAGCTCCGCCACGTCACTAAGCTTCCGCAAACTACTCTCATTAACTGTAATTATCGTTTGGCGGGGTGTGACAGACTTAGACCCAACAATGATGGAGATGTCTAGATCACTAATGGATGAAATGAACAAGATGTCGGTTACGAAATAGCTTTTACTATATAGATTTGTTTGCTCAATCCTAACCTTATTTATGTGTCTTTTAAATACTAAGTGAAAACCATGAACTCAGATATATGTTTTTTATCTGATCATGACGCTATAGGAAATGTTAACTCGTTGCTCAATGTAATGTCTCATAGAAAGGATATTACATATCCATTGAGAGACAGGTGCATTTTAAACATAGGTACCATTTATTTCGAATTGATTCATATTTACCTTAAGATTGGGATGTAGTATACACAAGTTATTGGCTCAGTAGAAAACATATAATTTAGACGTGCTCATCTGACTAAGATGGGTTGGTTGTGCTTTTATTTGAAAGGTCCCGTTTAGATTTTGTCTGCAAAGCTTATATGAGTATACTCTAAAACAATTATTTAGAATGGCATTTATTAAATGATTTTATGACATTGATTGAAACCACCCCTACAGCTCGTCTTTTATAATTAGAAAACTCATTATTGGATAAATTAATATTGTATAGTTTTTGAAATCACATGTGGAACTCTATTTATCTAACAGTAAGTTAAAGATTACAAGTGTTTCAAGTTAATTCCAACTCGATATATACCGGTAGTGGCCTTGACCCATAACCTAACTTGGAAAACAAACCATTTTGCCACCTGTAATATAATGTTGTTACTTAGCTTATTTTGTTACATTGATTGTGAAAAATATTGATAATTTGACCTTCTTTTATAATGTAACATTATTATAACCGTTGAGGTTCATTAGAAGCTGTTAATCTCTAAGTATGTGTAGTGTAGGTTTGTTGTAGGATTACTATCAGATGATAACAAAATTTGTAATTTGTTAAATTCTTTTTAATGATTAGGATGAAACATTGAATTTTTTGGTGCAATTTTTATAATTGTTTGAGTTGTCATTTGTGAGATATTTGATGATTAGGATATTTTCGACTAAAATACTCCGTACTTGATATAACTAGATAAAACATACATACATTATTAGCTATTATAATTCATAAAATTTTAGAGATTCTAGAACTAAAAGTTTCAAGAGAGATTAAAAATCATACTTTCTCTATCCTTCTTTTATTGACTCCCAACAATTTTTTATTAAATTTAAGATTGATTTAATAAATGTCAATATTGCTCTTATATTCATGTCAATAGTTTTTTTTGCAAGTAGATATTATTTTTTAAACATACAAAATATTAATATAAACAGTAAAATATACTTTCAATACACTTTATGGTCAAATCTATAATTTCAGAAATAATTGTACATGCATAGTCGAAAATGTGACAAAATTATAATAAGTAGAAGTTTGAGGGCTATTTTTGTGGATGTAGCAACTTAAGAGGGCCATCATTCTGCGTGTGCTAGATTAGTTGGTTGTGTTTTTTAGCCCAATACAGCTTAAGCCCATGTTTCAGGCCAAAACTTTGAGGTCTCATTTCAACTCGTAGTCAATTAGTATTCAGTTGTACGTTCATGTAACGTGTATGGCTAGATGCCATTTTACTTGATTCAGATTTCAATGCATTTGGTCAGTTTATAAATTTAGGCTTTTACCCCTTACAAAATATAGATAAAATGAAAATGGTCTAAAAGTGACCCATCTATTTTTACCTATTATTCTTACCATTATCATATCAATCCAAAACCTTTATTAATCTGCTTTAACCTAACGGCGGGTTTGGTTTGCCAATTTTTTATATGGAACCGAAATTTATCAAGGAAACTGAAACTTCAAAAAATGTGAATTCCTTTTAGTGAAAAGAGTTTGATAACTTACAAATTAATTCATTCGTGAACCAAACACACTTATAAAATAGAATTGATATTCCAAATTTTTTGAATCACAGTAAATTATGGGAACCAAACATAACTTTATCCCTCTCTTATGATCATATTCTTTTTCTCTTTACAATATCGATATCACAAGAAAGTAAGACGCTAAGAAATATGCAACAAACTTAGAAGAAATTCAACAAAGTTTATAAGGAACCGCATAATTAATTCTTTAATGTGTTTTGGACAAAATATACTTTCAATAATCAAAGATTAAATGCGATATATATAATACCGAATACAATAACAATTTCAAACTAACATGATCATATCATTTCTTAGCAAAGAGTCCACCAAAACCACCAAACCCACCGGTTTCGCCACCATCCTTCTTGGGTGGCGCTGACGTAGTTCCTCCGGCAGTCTTCTTCCCGGTGATGGTAGTACCACCACTCTTACTCTCCACCTTTTGGAGAAGTGGGTCAGTCTCCACTAGCCCATCTTTCTCTAACGCACCCACAAGCCATTCAAAAAAACCCTTCTCTTCACTGCTTTTACCGCCCTTTGAAGCCGTGGCAAATGTTCTTACACTTCTTGCTCTTGTGGTGCTAATGCTATTGGTGTTGGTGGTGGTTATACTGGTGACGGTGTTGGTGGTGGTGGTGGAAATGGCGGTTGCCGGAGTAACGAACATGTTCAAGGAAGCCATATGTTAATTTTTTGGTTTTTTTTTTGGGTATGAGACTACTTTTGTTTTGTGAGGATGAATGGATATTTTCTTCAAAGTATATGGAGATAAAACAACTGGTGTGCGCCACAAGCTTTCCACAGATTGCTTATCCTCAAAAGCTTTTTGAGTGTTTAAAAAAAAAACTAAAATATTAAATTAAATGTGAATAAAAAATTTTCATTTTTTGTGTGGGGATGAAAAATGAGGAGGGGCTCGTCTTCAACTAAATATGGCTACAAGTTTGACACGTCAAATATGTTGCATTTTTTGCTAAGGGTCATGGTAAATTAAAGTACGAGTAATGCTAAATAGGTTCACTTAGTCATTCAAATAATTTTTCAAACCCATCAATCACAACTTTAGACCTATATTTAGTCTTATACAAATAGGTCTACCAATCATTTTCCTTAAACCAGCCTTTAGTCGTCTTTTTTAGTCCATCTTTCATTAAATTTATTGTCGGATTATAGAAAATTTATAATTGTAATATACATGGTTTGTCATGTGTACATTTGATTTTTTATTCGGTCTTAGATTGAGTTTTATGTAGTTTCTTTTTCACATTGTTGTATTGTAATGCTTATATTTTATTATACAAAAATTTACCGACCTATAGCGAAACTATAAGACAATATATTATTGAATTTTAAAGCTCATTTTGTAATTTTCACCTGCAACTCGGACTCTCGGAGTGTATCTTAATCGAACAACTTCTCGATTTGATGTTAGCCCAATAAGTGTTATTGGGCTTGGTTTCTGTTCGTTTTACTTTCTAATTTTTACGAGTTGCAATTGTGCCTCATAAATAATGGTTTCAGTGTGATTGATAAAATAGACGATGATGAAGTAATCCAGTAAAATATGATTAAAAATCAATATAACAGTAAGTGGTAGATAAAGCGTAGTAGAATTTATTATTTTATCAAAATCTAAGATTTAAACAATCTTAATAAACAATTAGTTAGGTTTACATTTGTAAAATATTACGTAATTTAGTGATCACTACTAGAGAAATGCTGATTACTCAAGGATATTTCCCACGGAATAAATCCGTGGGAACTTTCCCATGCCTTTCCCATGGATTTCTCACAACTGATTTTTTATAATTATTATGTAACGTTTCTCACAAATTACCCACGATCACCCACGGTATTGTAATTCATAGGAAATTCGTAAGAAATCCACTTTTAGCCACAGTTTTCTCACAATTTTGACCAAAGGTGATTGATAGTTTTCTTGTAGTGGATTCTCTAATTATATATATAAAAAAACTTAAAACCCACAGATTACCTTGTAGCATACAGTTTATTTACAATGTTCATTTGTGAAATGGCCAGGTGTTCACATGTTGTCAAATAATATAAATGCGAACTTTAAGTCAATTTTGGGTTTTTTCAAAACTTTAACATGTGATTGAGTGAAAACAAGTATAGATCTACTTGTTTTAGTCAACAATCAACCAGAAATCACAAGATCACAAATACGTATGAATAACTTCATAAACTATAACAGGTCAAAGACCAAAAACAAAACAAAATCCTCACTACAGACTCAAAACACTCAAGCAATCATTCATAAAAGGATGAACAATTGCTTCTCACAAATACTAGAGTCAATCGATGAACAGAGAAAGAGATCGAGAACAAAATGATACAGAATGTTAGAACATGTTGTTCTAATATTTTGTGACAATAGTTTGTATATTGTTTTAGCATAGATTAATTGAATAAATGACCTATTGTATTGCGACTATAGCCATACGACAATAGTATTGCGACAAAGCTATTGTCGGATGGTTAGTCAAAGCTATTGACTAAGTTTGACTTCATTAAGTCTTATGGTTGCATGTATGTTTGGAGGTCTATAAATAGACTTCCTTAGGTCATTTTGAAATAGGTTTTTTGAGTGAGTTTTGGAGAGACTCTTCAATTGTAACACTTTCACTTCCATATCTAGAAAGAGTTTGAGAGAGAGATTAGAGAGATAATCAAGCTGATTTTGTATACTTTGTGACATGAAATAAAAGTTCTCAACTTTTATTTACATCTTTACATTTCGAATACGATTTATACTTTGATTCACGTTTTACACTTGTGATTGATTTTCGCTCAATTGCAAGAATTCGATCAGCTGTAGATCCTAGGCGTTCACAAGTGGTATCAGAGCGGGAACAGCTCTTCGAATATGTGAAAAACGTGTTCGTATTGGTTTTTAGCTTCGGATTTTGTGTTCGCAAGTTACGGATTTCATTTTACTTTGAATTAGCTTGTGATTTTGATTCGGATTGATCAGAAAACATCACTCGATCATCACGCAGCAATTAATTCTGTGTTATCACAAATTAATTTGAAGATTTATTGAGTTTTTCGATTGGTTTTCATACGAAGTGTACGAATTTTGTACGGACATGTCAATTTGACTTGTTTTGGTCAAATTGATAGCATATGAAGGTCGGAATTTCATTTCCGAATTGATTAACGTCAAAATCAGCCGATTTGAGTTAATTTTGAATGATTTTTGAAATTTTTTCGTAATCTGGACGCTCCTTCCGTGAATAACATTTCCGTGAATAGTGGATAATCTATTCCGTGATTAGCATTCCGTGATTAACATTTCCGACAATAATGATCAATTCCGTGATTAGTGTTCCGTGATTAATTCTATGTGTGGTCCGACAATAGCTTATTGTCGCATAAACAGTACATGATCATTGACGGATTGCTATTCTCAGATTGATATTGTCGCATAAACAGTGTTTGCCAGATTCACGGATTTACTATTCTCGGATTGATTAAAGTACTCTCGGGTTGTTATTGACGGATAGATATTCTCGGACTGAGTATTCTCGGAATTATTCTCGGATTATCGGATTGAATATTCTCGGATTTTTGGAATTCTTTGAAGTATAATTCACGGATAATATTCTTGGATTATTTTGAAGTATCATTCTCGGATAACTTTAAATATTATTCACGGAATTCGTATTCTCGGAATATTATTCTCGCAACAAGAGTATTGTCGTAAAAAAAAAAAAAAAAAAAAAAAAAAGTTATTTGGCGGGAAAATTTGTATACTTTCAAAAATTTTTCAAAGCCTTAAAAGTGATAAATTTTGACTTTGAAAAAGTTTCATTTTACCCGGGCGTTTTTGAGCGTTTTTGGACGTTTTTGAACGTGATTTTGGAGGGAAATTTGTAAAAAAAATTTCTTATTGCAAAATTTTGTTATTAAGATTAAAATTGTTCATTTTTAGCTTGGAAAAAATTACATTTTATCCAAGTAATTTTGGACATTTTTAACAAAATTTGGTGGGAAAAATTCAAGAGAGGTGAAGATGGCATCTTCAAAGTTTGAGCTTGACTACAATGGAAATCCCCTACCTCCAAGATTCTTCTGTAATAATGATTACACTAGTTGGAAGACTAGATTTGAAGAATTTATTGTGTTCAGCAATCCTGATTTGTGGATTCCCATTATCAACCGATATGAGAGGCCAAAAGCAAAAGGGACGTACTTTGGTATTGTTCCATTTAAATCGGTGAAATTAATGGATGAACAGGAACGCAAGGAATTTAACAGAGACAAGAAAGCCTTTGAAACAATTAAAAGTTGTTTATCAGAAGAAGTGTTTCGTGCTTTCTCAGAAGCCGAAACTTCCTATGATTTATGGATTTCTTTGTCAAAAAGGTTTGGGGGAGAAGATTTGTTGAAATTGTCAAATGTTGATGACAGAATTAAGGATGAATCAATACAGAAAGATGATGAGCTTAAAGCCTTGCAATCTAAAGTTCTAATCATGGAAACTGAACGTGATGAAATGCGTTTAAAGATTGCTAGAATGGAAGAACAGAGAATCTAGAACTTCAGAGTCAACAAACGGAGCTAATCAAGCTACAAGAAGATCATAGTCATGCTTTGAAGACTATTCAAGATCTTCGTGGTCAATTCTCTCGAAACTCTCACTTTGCAAAACAACCTGAAAAGGTTGTACAACCTGCAAAGGTTGTGAAAAAGATTTACACAAGTAAATCTTCGTATGAGAAAAAAATTTCTCAGTTTACTAATTATTCTTTGCAAAAGAATAAGAAGTATTCTAAGAAATCACAATTAACTTCCAAAAAGGTTGATTGTTTGGATTCTGTAAAGGTCAAGAATGTTAACAAATCGGTTTCAGAACATCAAAAGAAGACAAAAAGAGCTTCTTCAGCACCGATACAACCTTCTTCAGAATCAAGACAAACAAAATCTTGTGCATACACACGGGCACAGATGTTTGCATTAGCACCGTCACGATATAATCGTAAGGTGTTTAAGCAATCAAAAGATTTTGTTCCTTTCTCCCAAAGGCGAACTTCTTCACAATCGATTCCTTGTCAACAATTTAGATATGAAACACCGTGTTTCTTATCTAGATGGAATTCAATTTCCTTGGATTATGTAGACAAAACTTATTGATGGCTGTCAGGGCTATCTAAGTCTGTTGGAACTATGCTCAGGTGGGTTCCAAAAGTTGTTGCTACTTGATTGATACAAGACCAAGGAAGATAAAATCTACTGTTCAGGGGGAGTTATGATCTATTCTGATGGTATCAGAATATGGAACAGTTAGATTTTTTGAAGATTGAATGCTTGAAGATTATTCTCTCTCTCAACAAGTTTATCATCAATCAAGCTAAAGTCGAAGACTTATACAAGCTATTGTCAAGGGGGAGTTTGTTAGAACATGTTGTTCTAACAGTTTGTGTCAATAGTTTGTATATACAAGCTATTGTCAAGGGGGAGTTTGTTAGAACATGTTGTTCTAACATTTTGTGACAATAGTTTGTATATTGTTTTAGCATAGATTAATTGAATAAATGACCTATTGTATTGCGACTATAGCCATACGACAATAGTATTGCGACAAAGCTATTGTCGGATGGTTAGTCAAAGCTATTGACTAAGTTTGACTTCATTAAGTCTTATGGTTGCATGTATGTTTGGAGGTCTATAAATAGACTTCCTTAGCTCATTTTGAAATAGGTTTTTTGAGTGAGTTTTGGAGAGACTCTTCAATTGTAACACTTTCACTTCCATATCTAGAAAGAGTTTGAGAGAGAGATTAGAGAGATAATCAAGCTGATTTTGTATGCTTTGTGACATGAAATAAAAGTTCTCAACTTTTATTTACATCTTTACATTTCGAATACGATTTATACTTTGATTCACGTTTTACACTTGTGATTGATTTCCGCTCAATTGCAAGAATTCGATCAGCTGTAGATCCTAGGCGTTCACACAGAACCATAACAATACAGAAAACCCTAAAATATATGATGCTTATATACTCTAGACACTATTACAATATTACAAAATAGTCCCTGAAATTTCCTTTCTCTTCAGCCACTAAACTTTCTCTTATCTCAAATATATCCTGCATTTACAAAATATATACAAACAAAGTATATGCACATAATAACCAACTAAGATTGATACAATCATTTCATATTTTATCACTCCCCCTCAATCTTAGCTTGGAATAAATCTATTAAACCAAGTCTTTTACAAAAATAGTTATGTTGAGCTGTTGACAACCCTTTAGTAAAAATATCTGCCACTTGAGAATTTGACTCAACTTTTATAGTTTGAATAATTCCTGCACTAATTTTTTCTCTAATAAAATGAACATCAACTTCCAAATGTTTAGTTCTTTCATGAAATACAGGATTGGCAGCAATTTGTATTGCTGACTTATTGTCACAATATAAAGGAACAGGCAATGCAGATTGAATTTAAAAATCATCAAGTATTTTTAGAATCCACATTACTTCACAAGTAGCATTACTCATATCTCTATACTCAGATTCAGCAGAAGATCTTGAAACAACATTTTGTTTCTTACTTTTCCAAGAAACAAGTGAATTTCCAAGATAAACATAATAACCATTTACTGACTTTCTATAAGAAAATGACTTTGCCCGGTCAGCATCAATAAAAGCACTTAAATTAAAGTTATCAGATTTCACAATTGAAACTCCTTTACCAGGAGACAATTTAAGATATCTCAACACATGCATTGCAAGTTTAAAATGTGACTGTAAAGGAGCATGCATAAACTGACTAAGACAATGAACAACAAAAGAAATATCTGGTCTACTCATGGTCAAATAAATCAGTTTACCAACAAGTTTTTGATAAGCAGTCACATTACTAAGCATTTTATTACTTGCAGATTCTTCCAAAGGAATAGACAAATTTTGATCAATTGGAGTTGTAAGAGGTTTACAACCCAAAAGACCAAACTCATTCAAAAGTTACAAACAATACTTTCTTTGATTCATACAAACCCCATTGCTTATATCAAGCACTTCTATTCCCAAGAAATACTTCAATTTTCCAAGATCTTTAATCATAAAATTTGAAGACAAATAAACTTTGAATTTATCTATTTCATGACTATTATTACCAGTTATGATAATATCATCAACATAAACAAGTATAACAAGAAATAGATCTTTATCAGTTTTAACATACAAGGAATAATCATTGATACTTTGAATAAAACCATTATTCTTAAGCACAGGAGTCAATTTCTCATTCCATTTCCTAGGAACCTGCTTAAGACCATATAATGACTTTATTAACTTACAAACTTTATTATCATTAATCAAATAACCTTCAGGTGGATTCATGTAAACATCCTCAACAAGATCACCATAGAGAAAAGCATTATTTATATCCAGTTGATACAAATTCCATCCATTTTGAACAGCTAAAGAAATTAGACATCTTACAGTAACCATCTTAACAACATGTGAAAAAGTTTCCTCATAATCTATACCTTCTCTTTGATTAAAACCTTTAGCTACTAATCTAGCTTTATATCTTTCAATTTCACCATTAGATTTATATTTTATCTTATACACCCATTTACAACCTATGGGTTTTCTATTTGGAGGAAGATCAACAATTTCCCAAGTATTATTTCTGTTTAGTGCTTCCATTTCTTTATTCATAGCATCAACCCAATGTTTGTGCTTAACAGCTTCTATGTAAGAAGTGGGTTCTGTACCTTTATTTAGACTAGAAACAAAACAACAATTTTCTGAATTGAGTAAAGAATAATTAACAACTTTTTCTACTCCATATCTGACTTTCCCTTCAATCACATAATCACTAAATTTACTAGGCATACTTGTTGTTCTTCCTGACTTTCTTAATCCTGATGTTTCTGTTGAAACATGAGTTGGAACAGTTTCAGTTTGAAAAATGCCCTCAGGGTTATGACTATTCTCATCAAGTGTTGCACTAGACTCCTCTTCAAGATTATCACCTAAAGTGTAACTTGAAGAAGAATCCATGCCATCACTGACTTCAGTATTATTGTCTCCCCCTTCATCCTTGGGACTACCAGGTTTTGGTTATCATTTTCTGAAAACATCTGATCAAAGAAATTTAAATGATTAACACTTTCTAAATCAGTATTAACATTATCTTTTAAAGACATTTTAAATGGAAACACAGTTTCATAAAATTTAACATCTCTTGAAAACAAAATCTTTTTTGTATCAAGGTTATAAAGTTTATAACCTTTCTTTACACTAGAATACCCAATCAAAACACATTTACTTGCCCTGCTACTAAACTTATCACTATTATTCAAAACAGTTGCAAAACAAAGACAACCAAAAACCTTCAAGTGAGAGAGACTAGGCTTAAAGCCAAAAACCAACTCAAAAGGAGACTTTCCAGAAAGAACAGCAGTAGGCAACCTATTAATCGTTAAAATACACTCAAACCACATATTAAGAGGCAACCATGTGACACCCGACAAATTAGGGCTAGTTATTAGTTCCTAATCATCTGCTAATATATATAATTAGTACTAGATTAGGCTAATTGTATGTATCAATATATATATTGGAATATATATATACACGTATGCGATTATGTTAAATCGTGCATTTTCATATTGGGTGGATCCCGATACATTAAT
This sequence comes from Pseudognaphalium luteoalbum, assembly GCA_963422505.1. Lineage (NCBI taxonomy): Eukaryota > Viridiplantae > Streptophyta > Magnoliopsida > Asterales > Asteraceae > Pseudognaphalium > Pseudognaphalium luteoalbum. The sequence continues at coordinate 126,413,425 of OY730192.1, read as the reverse complement.
ACGGACGTTGGTGAACTCAATTTATTAAATAATATGAAATTATTTGATAAACATATTTATTTCCAGATATTATTTCGATAATATCATATAAGCATTTCGTATCGTGTAAAATGCTCAGAAACGACCAAAAACGCGTAAAACGCGCCCAACAATCAAATAAACGTCAAAATATACTTTATAAATTAAAATATATCATTTTGTATGGAAGTATTTACTTGAAGTATCGTATTTCAAAACCGATAACAAAAACGATCGTAACACGACTCCGCGAGCCACTACCGACACATCACAACAACATTTTATAAATGTTTCAAAGTAATAATATGTATTACTCCCAAGTTAAAAAAAAATATATTATGTATAACATTAAACATCTATTTATACGTCGAAATGAACGGGTAAACGATCACCGCACGGAGTACAACTTTAAGGAAACAATTTAGGCACCCACATGGAGTGGGGGCCCACAAAATCCTGCAGAAAATGAGGCCATGCCCCATACCCTCCTTTTCCCCTTGCTTGTGAAGATCACCATACACCTCCATACTCTCTTTTTCAACTTACACTCTACCACTCCTTTCATTTCCACTCAATCCTTTCCCTCCTACTCCCTCATCCACGAAATCCAGCAACCACCACCATAATCCACCATCATCCACCACCTTTCGGAGAAAGAAAAGCTAAGGAAACGAAGCAAGAAGCCTAACCGAGCATACTCTCTCATTTTCATCTCTAGATCATCATTTTCTTAAGTAAGAACATACTTTTCTATATATATTTTCGTGCTTCACATTTGTGTACATGTTAAGTTGATGATCTAGCAAGTATACGTCCAAATATCACCTTAAAAATCGTTTTTACTAAGCATATATACAAGTATATAATCTGTCTCAGAAAATCGTCTCACCAAAACAACCATATCTTGAGTTCTAGGAAGAATTAGACAATGAAACACATACCAAAATTTTCGTATGGAAGAGATCTATAAAAAGTTCTTCTATGACCATTTCCAAAAATCTACGTATTTTTGTGTAGAGCTCAATCTTTGGACTGTAGCTGTTCTTGGACCAAAACCGACACCCTTCATAATTATTTTTGTTAAAAATAAGAAATGAATATATAAAAACACCATAAAGTGCAGTTTTACATTAGACAAATAGGAAAACATGTATGATTTTTAGTTAGGCTTAATTCAGTATAGAAGTCGATTAAATAGAGAGACTTGTCGAGTCAATATCTAGAAAAACCAAACTGTTAGAACTGTTTTTGTCAAGAAATCCGTGAATACCATTGTCGTAGAACATAATCCGTGAGTACCATTCACGCATAAACATAAACCCTTGAATTATCATTAACGCATTATTTAGTCCGTCGATCCTCATTATTATCGCATGAAATCTTAAGTCCGTGAATATCATTCACGCATAAACAAATCCGTGAATAATCATTCACGCATAAACTAAACCCGTGAATAGTCATTCACGCATAAACTAAATTCGCGAATATCACTAACACTTAAACAAGTCCGTGAATACCTTATTCTCGCATGAACAGTGCCCGTGAATTCCCATTCTCGCATGAACAGTGTCCGAGAATCCTATTGTCGCATAAATATGATTAACAGTGGTAACAAGATAGGTTAATTAAACTAACAGTGGTAATGAGTAACATAATAAACAGTGGTAACAAGTAAACTAAATAAACAGTGGTAACGAGGTAAGTTACTAAACAGTGGTAACGAGTAACATAACAAACAGTGGTATCGAGTTAATACACTAACAGCGGTAAGAGAGTAATAAACTAACAGTGGTAACAAGTTTATAACAAACAGTGGTTTTAAGTTAAACATATGTATAAAGTGGATATTTTAAAGATTTTTATTACCAACCATTACCAACGGGCCGTACATATTTTCAAAATCTCAAACTAATCAATCAAACAACTAAATTATTTGGACATTACTAGTTGGATGAACAACTAGCATGGATGGTCTTTCGAGACATCTACATATACTTATAACCTTGCGCGTTTTGAACGCCCGGCAGGTTACCGTCTTCGGACAACATTACCTTGTGCAACATCATACTTGCTTGATAGCAACACATCAGACTCAGGTGAGTCTCATAGCCCCTCTTTACTGTTTTTACCCAGGGGTGGGATTACATGCTCGATTTTGTTTTACATATGAACACAAGTACAAAACCTCGATATATTGATTGCATGAGTTATTTTATCTAATCATGAAGTCCCTCACAACATAGTTTGTTTATATTGCGATAGTGTGAATGTTAGTGTATGGTACCATATGGGATTGACAATCCCCGTCCGGGTAGTCGCGCTACCACGATTGCGGTCGAACGGACGCATTTTCATTTGTTCATACATGTGTAGATTAGGCACATGCCGGGGGCGAACTCGATCAGGTCCTTGAATGTGGATCCTGGCACACTCAGTTAAGCTCAAACTATGTGCTCATGGCAATAATATACACTCATATTTTATTTGCATGTTTGCAAATCACTAACTAAATCTTGTGGTTCATAACTTGGATTTCATCAATTTACACCTGTGAGCTCACCAGCTTTTTAGCTGACCTTTTAGCATGTATTCTCAGGTACCCAGCAGTAGTAGATCTGCTCAGGATATATTAGCTCGAGTTACATTCAGATTACAGAAGATTCACATGCATTTCTACATTTTGTAAAATTAGATATGCCTTAGAATCTTTTACATTTAGCTATAAGCTTGTGTAACAAGAACAACAATGTAAAACATTTATATTATCTATGTAATGGTTTTAAACGATGCATTTAGAGTCGTTCGTTTGATCTTATGTGTTTTGTTATTGATTAGTAACACCCAAATCTTGCTTCTGCTAAACAATAAATTTGGGGGTGTTACAGATTGGTATCAGAGCCTAAGGTTATAGCGAACTAGGTTGCATTTAGTGGGCCTAGACTATGACCGTTAGGCAGTATCTCCCTATTAGTTACGACTGGTTCAGGAATTACATCATACGACTCTAATTTAACATAGCCTGATCAACTATGTACAATTAAAGAAAGATGATGTGAGGTCTGAAATGGTTATGATGAACAGGGATACACTAGTTGACTCTGACCACGAGAGAAACCGGGACTCAAACCTGTCTGTGGTAGACACTTTAGGCTATTATGTGATATATATATATATATATATATATATATATATATATATATATATTTACATAGATAAGCCTCTCTCTCGCTCAATATCTTAGGCTATATTTGTATTATATCAATATAGGCCTCATTCTTTCTAACACTCTATCTCAGAATGGCAAACACACCACCCAATTCGTCACGCTCCCAACCGTATGGATCACAAAATCCTCGGATTTTTAGGAGGACCACAATGTCACCTCGAACTAACCCCTATTCCATACCAACTTTAGCTGCCAGGCTAAACCACCATGAGCGACGACTTCGCGAAATGGACATAGAACTGCAGGAGACTCGTGAGAACTGGAGACTCACAGCCCTTGAACGTATTAACCAAGTCTCCGAAGATCACGAGAACACTGTGGATAACATGGACACACTTCACGACCAACTGGGAGAAACTATCGAAACCATGGGAACTATTCACAATCAAGTGATCAGTAACCAAAATGAAATCTCTGTTCTGCAAACAAGGCTGCAAGAATACGAGACGCGTCTGCATGAAACCGAGGATGCTCTTAGAATGGTTAGCAGGCTTGCAGAATCTGTTAACCATCTCACTTCCCTGTTGGCACAACTCGACCTACATCAAGATTAGTGCAGTGGTTATCATGTAACCTATTAGCTAGCTATGTAAACTCTTGTAACCCGACCGGATGTAATATTCCCGGCATCTTTTGTGAACTTAGAATTCTGAAATCTTTTGAACTCGCACCTTGAGTGGTTGCAAATATATCTATCTTATGTTATTGATTGCCCTATAGTGATGTTGTATATTACCCCTTTTATATATGCATCCGTGATAATCATACTCCTTGTACAAAATCTCACATACCTCCTAACTTTTTAATTAAAGGAACATGCCGCCAAGGAAACAGACTTTCACCGCTGCTGAACTTGCCCAGTTCGTTGCCCAAGGAGTAGCGGATGCCCTGGCTGCTCAAGAGGCACAGCGAAACAGTGGTTCAAATCCGAACCAGGACAGCGAAAATACCGCCAACACAGTATCAACTGCCAAACCTTGTACATACAAGGATTTTTTGAACTGCAAACCCTTAAACTTCAAGGGAACTGAAGGAGCCATCGGCTTACTGAGATGGATTGAGAAACTGGAATTTTTTTTTCGAATCTGCAACTGCACCGAGGATTGCAAGGTTAAGTATTCTACCTGCACCTTTATGGATGGTGCCCTTACCTGGTGGAACACCTACGCCCAAACTGTGGGGATTGATTTCGCTTATCAACTCCCTTGGGAAGATCTAAAGAAGATGCTGACAGATGAGTACTGTCCGAGAGAAGAGTTTCAACAACTAGAGGTCGAGTTCTGGAATCTCAAAGTTCATGGCAATGATATTGCCAGTTACACAACCCGTTTTCATCAACTTGCACTGCTGTGCCCATCAATGGTCGATCCTGAGTACAAGAGGATCGAACGTTACATCTGGGGACTTCCCCCACGCATTCAGGGAATGGTCACTGCTTCCAACTCTTCTACCATTCAAGGTGCCGTCTGTATGGCACACAATCTTATGGCTCAGGTGTTTCGCCAAGAAACACCTACTTCCACAAACACCGGTAATAACTCTGGGGATCACAAAAGAAAGTGGTCCGGAAACTCCAGCCAAAACCAACAGTCATCAAAGAAGCCTGAAACTGTCAAGGCTTACACATCTGGTTCTGAACCTAGGAAAGGCTACACTGGAAACAAGCATTTCTGCTCTAAGTGCCGCCGCCATCATGCTGGTCCCTGCGGTACTCCATGTAACAAGTGTCAAAGGTATGGGCATCTAACCAAAGACTGTAGGTCTACTAGTACCAATACCAACAACTCCAACACCAGCTCCAGCCAACCAAAAGCCTGTTTTGAGTGTGGCAACACTGGGCACTTCAGAAATGACTGCCCAAAACTGAAGAACAAGGGAAACAACAACAACCCGAGAGGTAGAGCCTTTGTCCTTAACTCAGGGGAAGCCCGTCAAGACCCGAATGTGGTCTCGGGTACGTTCCTCATCAACAACTTACATGCTTTAATTCTGTTTGATACTGGTGCTGATAGGAGCTTCATATCTAATGAATTTAGTTCCTTACTTGACATTACCCCTGTTGCCTTGGAAGCTAAGTATATGGTAGAACAAGCTAATGGCAAACTAATTGAAACAAATAGTGTGATACCCAATTGCACTTTAAAACTAGCCGACGAACTCTTCAACATTGATCTCATACCGGTCGAGATCGGTAGTTTCGACATCATCGTCGGTATGGATTGGTTATCCAAACACCGAGCAAAGATCGTCTGTTTTGATAAAATTTTTCGTATTCCTCTCGTCACCGGTGGTACTTTAATCATACAAGGGGAGACCGGTGGGACGAGACTGAATATCATATCGTGTATGAAAACCCGAAAATATTTAAAAAAAGGATATCAGGCAATCCTCGCTCATGTTATGGAGAAAAAGTCAGAAGAGAAGCGACTTGAGGATGTGCCCATCGTTCGAGACTTCCCAGAAGTCTTTCCTGAAGACTTGCCTGGCCTTCCGCCGCCTAGACAAGTCGAGTTTTCCATAGACCTCGTGCCGGGTGCCGCACCCGTGGCATGGACACCGTACCGTTTAGCCCCATCCGAACTTCAGGAGTTGTCTACTCAGTTACAGGAACTCCTGGACAAAGGATTCATTCGACCAAGTTCTTCACCTTGGGGAGCTCCGGTCCTATTTGTCAAAAAGAAAGACGGTTCTTTCCGAATGTGCATCGATTATCGTGAGCTCAACAAACTCACTGTTAAGAATCGTTATCCACTTCCTCGAATCGATGACCTATTTGACCAACTGCAAGGGTCGAGCTTTTATTCAAAGATCAATCTACGGTCAGGTTATCATCAACTCCGAGTTCGAGACACCGACATCCCAAAGACAGCTTTTCGAACTCGCTATGGTCACTACGAGTTTCAAGTAATGCCATTTGGTTTAACAAACGCACCAGCTGTATTCATGGACCTTATGAACCGAATGTGCAAACCATATCTTGATAAGTTTGTCATTGTATTTATTGATGACATCTTAATCTACTCGCACAACGAGCAAGAACACGCGCAACATCTGAAAACCATTCTAGAGCTACTCAAGCACAAGGAGCTATATGCTAAATTCTCCAAGTGTGAGTTCTGGATGCAAACTGTCCAATTCCTTGGGCATGTGATTGACAGTCAAGGGATTCATGTTGATCCATCTAAAATCGAGGCTATCAAAAATTGGCAATCGCCAACAACTCCAACCGAAGTACGACGGTTTTTAGGACTGGTCGGGTACTATCGGCGATTTATTGAAAACTTCTCAAAAATAGCTCAACCACTCACGACACTGACTCAGAAGGAAAAGAAGTTTGACTGGACTAATAAACAAGAGTCAGCGTTCCAATTGTTAAAACAAAAGCTTTGCAGTGCACCTATCTTATCACTACCCGAAGGCAACGATGACTTCGTGGTATACTGCGATGCTTCACACCAAGGTCTTGGTTGCGTGTTAATGCAACGAGACAAGGTCATTACCTATGCTTCCCGACAACTCAAGGTTCACGAAAAGAATTACACCACTCATGATCTCGAATTGGGAGCCGTAGTGTTTGCACTCAAAATCTGGAGACACTATCTATACGGCACTAAATGTACAATCTTTACCGATCATAAAAGTCTTCAGCATATCTTTGACCAAAAGGATCTCAACATGAGGCAACGTCGATGGGTCGAGTTGCTTACCGATTATGATTGCGAGATCCGTTATCATCCAGGCAAGGCAAATGTTGTTGCCGATGCCCTCAGTCGAAAGGAACGTGTAAAACCCCTTCGAGTCCGAGCCCTCAGCATGACAATCCATAATGATCTTATCATTCAAATCATTACCGCTCAACTCGAAGCACTCAAACCTGAGAACATTAAAAACGAGTCTTTGCGTGGCATGGACCAATAATTTGAAACCAAATCCAACGGAGCCAAATACTTCTCAAACCGAATCTGGTTACCTAACTTTGGGAACCTACGTGACTTGGTGATGGATGAAGCTCACAAGTTCAAATACTCCATACATCCTGGATCTGACAAGATGTATCATGGCATCAGAGAGTTGTATTGGTGGCCAAACATGAAAGCTGACATCGCCACATATGTCGGCAAGTGCCTCACATGCTCTAAAGTCAAAGCCGAGTATCAGAAACCCTCCGGATTACTCCAACAACCGGAAATCCCTCAATGGAAATGGGAGCAGATCTCCATGGACTTTATCATGAAACTTCCGAAGACATCGAGCGGTTGTGATACCATTTGGGTGATCATCGATCGTCTCACCAAATCTGCCCATTTCCTAGCCATCAAAGAAACCGACAAAATGGAACGCCTTACGCGAATTTACCTTAAGGAAATCGTATCCAGACATGGCGTTCCCATTTCGATTATCTCCGACAGGGATAGTCATTTCACATCTCACTTTTGGCAGTCACTTCAGAAATCATTGGGTACTCGTCTAGATATGAGTACTGCATATCATCCTCAAACCGACGGCCAGAGTGAACGAACCATTCAAACACTGGAAGATATGCTACGGGCGTGCGTAGTTGACTTCGGTGCAAATTGGGAACATCATTTACCCTTATGCGAGTTTTCGTATAACAACAGCTACCATACCAGTATTGGAGCTGCACCTTTCGAGGCACTGTACGGTCGTAAGTGCCGATCACCTGTCTGTTGGACCGAAGTGGGAGACAGCCAACTCACTGGCCCCGAAATCATTCACGAAACCACAGAGAAAATAATTGGAATCCAAAACAGACTCAAAGCCGCACGTGATCGTCAGAAAAGTTATGCTGACGTGAGACGCAAACATCTCGAATTCCAAGTTGGGGATCGAGTACTCTTGAAAGTATCACCTTGGAAAGGTGTCATTCGCTTCGGCAAACGCGGGAAGTTGAATCCCAGGTACATTGGACCATTCGAAATCCTTGAGAGGATTGGTCCAGTAGCATATCAATTGCAGCTGCCACCCGAACTCAGCAGCGTGCATCCCACATTTCACATTTCTAATCTTAAGAAATGCTTGTCTGATGAGACACTCATTATTCCTCTCGACGAAATACACATCGATGATAAACTCCATTTTGTCGAGACACCAGCAGAAATCATGGACCGCGAGGTCAAACAGTTGAAACAAAGTCGTATTCCCATCGTCAAAGTCCGGTGGAATTCGCGGCGTGGTCCGGAATTCACTTGGGAACGAGAAGACCAAATGCGACTCAAGTACCCACAATTATTCACATAATCCACACCATTTACGACTTCGAGCTGAATTTCAGGACGAAATTCTCTTAACAAGGGGAGAATGTGACACCCGACAAATTAGGGCTAGTTATTAGTTCCTAATCATCTGCTAATATATATAATTAGTACTAGATTAGGCTAATTGTATGTATCAATATATATATTGGAATATATATATACACGTATGCGATTATGTTAAATCGGGCATTTTCATATTGGGTGGATCCCGATACATTAATACGGACGTTGGTGAACTTAATTTATTAAATAATATGAAATTATTTGATAAACATATTTATTTCCAGATATTATTTCGATAATATCATATAAGCAATTCGTATCGTGTAAAATGCTCAGAAACGACCAAAAACGCGTAAAACGCGCCCAACAATCAAATAAACGTCAAAATATACTTTATAAATTAAAATATATCATTTTGTACGGTAAGTATTTACTTGAAGTATCGTATTTCAAAACCGATAACAAAAACGACCGTAACACGACTCCGCGAGCCACTACCGACACATCACAACAACATTTTATAAATGTTTCAAAGTAATAATATGTATTACTCCCAAGTTAAAAAAAATATATTATGTATAACATTAAACATCTATTTATACGTCGAAACGAACGGGTAAACGATCACCGCACGGAGTACAACTTTAAGGAAACAATTTAGGCACCCACATGGAGTGGGGGCTGTTGATACATTTATGTGTGTCTGTCAGTTGGTCTCAGTCTGTATTCGTGTCGATATTGTAATTACGTATTGAACAGTTTTAGATTTAGTTTAATTACAAATTTTTGTAATCATGCGACACAAGCATTGTGTCGCAGTGTCATACTATGCGACACAAGAATTGTGTCGCAGAGTCATTATGTTCGACACAAGAATTGTGTCGCAGAGACATTCCATGCGACACAATGACTGTGTCGCAGGATGCCTGGATAAGGCTATAAATAGAAGCTCGCCAGCTTCTGTTTTAGTACCACTTCACACACACATAACACCACTGCTAGCAGAGAAAAACCATCTTGTAGTGTTATTTTGATCATTGTGTGTTCGTCAAAGTGTATGTGTTGTTGCTAGTTAATAATATATATACATACATCTTTGTGTTTTGGTCATTTCTAGCTTAAATCTTGCTTATCTTGTTGTGTTTAAATTTCCGCTTTCACTTACAAGTAAACTACTCGATTTGGTCCGTATACATGGAACCTACAATTGGTATCAGAGCCGCATACTCTTGAGTTGCGATTTCGAGTTAGTTTGTGCAAGATTTTTGGTCTAAAAGTAAATTTTTAAAACTTTTGTGTTCTTGGTGTTCTTGATGTCTTGGTAAAAAGCTGAGTTTTAATCTTATTTGGTGTTTAATCTTTAAAATTTTGTGTTTTTCTATGTTATAGATTTGGTTGGTAAAAAGGTTGGTGTATTGGATCTTAAACTCTTGGATATTGCAGCTGATCAGTAAGTTGGTGTGGGTTTTCAAAGAGCTTTTGTTGAAAATTGAAATTTTGGTGGTCTCTAGGTTGACTGCACGTGCACCTTTACGACACAAGCATTGTGTCGCAAGTTCAATTCATACGACACAATCATACGACATTAAATTGTCTGCGACACTAGTTGCGACATAACGCTACGACACAACTCTTTTGACCTTAACTGGTCTGCGAAATAAGTTGCGACATAACTTACGACATTTCTGTTGTGTCGCATTTTTGTCTTCTGTCTGATTAAGTTCTGCGACACAAGTTTTGTGTCGTATTGATTCTCTGCAACACAATAATTGTGTCGCATTTCTCCAGACTTAGACAAAAATTCAGCTTGTTTGTTGTGTACTTACTAATTTTTTGCAGATCTTCACCATGTCTCTTCAAAGCGTTGATGCAGTTTTACAACATAATGCTACTATTGGTAGTGCAAATAAGCCTCCTTATTTTGCACCGGGTATGGAATATCGAGCATGGAAACAACGTTTTATATCGTTTGTTTTATTCACTGATCCTGTCATGGAGCTGGCTCTTCTTGAACGATATGAAGCGCCGGTTGCTCTTGGAGAACACATGGGCGTTCCTCCACCCAAACCCATTCGTTCATACACTCCCGAAGAACGAAAAGCATGGGAAATTGAACGCAAGACTCATTCTGCTATTACTATGTCACTTCCAACTGACGTTTTGGATATGTTTCCACAAACCATCGCTTATGATCTTTGGATTGCAATTGAGAAGAGATTTAGTGGCAACTCAGAGTTCATCGAGAGCAAACTGGAATTAGTCAAAACTCAGTTTGATTATTTCTATATTCAGAAGAATGAGACTGTCAGAGACATGCTTTGCAGATTTACACGTACTGTAAATGAACTGCAAGCTGGAGGATATAATCTAAAAAATTCTGAGATTAACAAAGAGGCTTTAGCTGCTCTACCTCCAAGTTGGGAAACGCGAGTTCTGCTATTAGAAAGTGATCCAAAGACAATGCAATTGTCTTTGGATGATCTTGTTGGAAAACTTGAAGCTGGTGCATTAGATATTCAAAAGAAGGAAACAAGATCCACTGCTCGTACATCAGAATCAAGTAATAGTGGAATCGCTTTCATCTCATCTGAGGGTAATTCTCAGAGATCTTCCTCTTACAGTTACCCTACTGTAGGAACATTTTCAGCCATACCATCTCATAATGCCTCTTCAAGTAAGACAAGTTCGTCATCATCCATTCCTTCTTCAGCAACCACAGATGAACATGCAGCAATGTTTACTGCCTTCTTATCATCATATGAAGACTTTCTCTCCAAAAGAGTCAGTACTTTGGAACTGACTGATGAAGACTTCAATCAGGTTGATCCTGATGAGTTAGAAAGGATTGACATTAGATGGAATATGGCGATGCTCACTCGCAGAGCCAAAAACTATCTGAGAAGAACTGGAAAGAGGTCTCTTGAAGATGCAGCTGACCGAACACCAATGGGATTCGACAAAAGCAAAATCAAATGCTATAAGTGTCAGAATCTTGGACACTTTACCCGAGAATGTGAGAAAGGTCGACAACCTGCTACGGGTTTCACAAAACCATCTGTTGCTCCCAAACAGATTGAGCATACTACTGCTAAGGCTGCATTGTTGATTGAGGATGGAGATGCTTATGATTTTTCTGCTTTTGAAGATCACGAACAATGCTTCATGGCCATCAACAATGAGGTACAATTTGCTTTATTTACTTGTAACTCATGTATTAGTTTAACTGGTAAAGTAAATGGGCTTATGGAACATAATGACAACCTGAAGTCAGATATCTTGAATTTGATGGAGGCAAATAAAGTGTTGAAAACTAATGAGAAACTCTTTGATAGTAACATTAATCAACTCATTGAAGATAAAAAGGAGCTGAAAGCTCTCATTTTCAGCAATCAGGATGAAATTGACAGTTACTTAAAAATGATTTCTCATTTAAAACAAGAATTGGCTATCTCCGAAGCCAAAGTTGTTGATTACAAACGAAAACTCAAGAATATCAACACTTCTGCCATGGTCTTTACTGAGATCCTTCAGACGGGTAGGACTAATTCTAAAGATAAATCCGGTTTTGGTTATCATCATCAACCACCTCCGTCTTTAGATGTGAATTTGGTTAGACCGTCTAAAGATGAAATTAAAGATTTCGTACCTACTATGTTAGTAGATGCAAAGCCCATTGAAATATCAGTTAATGAACCTGTTGCTAAGCGTGTAGATATGCCTGTAACTGAACCTGTTAGTTTGCCTACTTTTAAGTTGCCTGATTTCTATCAAACCAACATAGAGATCAATCATGATAAGAACAAAACCAAGCTAACTAAGATTGATCCTGTGAAGCCTTTTGAACCTGTTAAGTTTACCTCCTCAGGAATTGTCCAGTTAACCCCCTTTGGTAGTTTTCAGCCTGCTCCTTTAAAAACTACTGAAAAGAAGGTCAAGGTCGAGGATGTTCCTTGTAAGAGTGTGTCTCAATGTGAAAAGAAAAACACTAAGCCTGATCATCACACTATTACTTCTAAGATAAACGTTGAAACTTTTCAAAGGAATGTTAAGGCTCATGCTGAACTTAAAAGGAAAGATTTAAAGAATACTAATTATAACTCAATCAAGAATTCTGTCAAATCTTCTGTTTCACATTCTGAGGCATTCACTTCAAAGTTGCCTGTCTCACCTCATAAGTCAACATACCCTCATAAGTTGCCTGTCTCACCTCAATTCTTAGGCAGTAACGACCAAACCTTTAAGGAAAGACGATCATGTTTCTACTACAAGAAACAAGGTCACTTGATTAATCAATGTCCGTTGCTTTCGAGAAAGAAGTTGTCAAAAGGTATTTCCAAAAATTCATCTTCTAAATCTTTTTCAAAGAAGGATTCACTTTCTTATACTTCTATCCCGAAAGTTAATGCTGCTAGGCCTAGTAAACCTCAGGTTAAACAGCCTGACAATGTTAACAAGCAACCCTCTGTGGTTCCTGTGAAAATTTGGAGACCAAAAGAGTCATCAAATGACTCATCATCAAGTAATACTGCATCAGGAAGTACTTCTGATGTCTTGAAAAACAAAGTTTTAACTGATGTAGTTATTATTGATGAGGTCTCCGGAGTACCCAAGTCTGTAAAGGCCTGGGTCTCCATTTCTAACTAACTCTCTCCTCATGTTGTGTTGTAGCAGTCAGGTCATATACAAAGCAGTAAATGGTATGTGGATAGTGGCTGCTCACGGCACATGACAGGTGACATGTCTCTTCTGTCAAACGTTAAACCATATCGCGGAGGACATGTTGCTTTTGCAGGAGATGCAGGTGGTAACATCACGGGACAGGGTACTCTTTCAAATGGGAAAGTGAGTTTTGATAAAGTAAATTATGTCGAGGAACTGCAACACAATCTGATCAGTGTTTCTCAAGTCTGCGACAAGAAGTTTACTACAGCATTTACAGATGTTGAGTGTTTAATTTTGAAACCGGGATTTGTTATTCCCGAGGAATGGGTGCTACTGAGAGCACCCCGTGTACGCAACTCGTACATTTTGGACATGCAAACTGTGACTACCAAGGAGCATACTTGTTTGCTATCAAAAGCATCTTCTAAAGATTCACTGCTTTGGCACAGACGTATGGGACACATTCATTTTCGCAGAATGAATTATCTTGTCAATAATGATCTTGTGTTAGGTGTGCCCAAAAAGTCATTCGAAATAGATGATGAATGCGTTTCCTGTCTCAAAGGGAAACAACACAAGAAGTTCCATAAGTCTAAGCAGGTGAACTCTATTGAATCTCCATTGGAGTTGCTTTACATGGATTTGTTCGGTCCTGTGAATAAGAAAAGTATTGGAGGAAAGTCATACTGTCTGGTTGTTACTGATGATTACTCAAGGTTTTCTTGGGTATATTTCTTGGCTGGAAAGGATGAAACGGCTGACAGTTTAACCTACTTGTTCGACAGACTGGAAAACCTGTGTAACCTGAAAATCAAGAAACTGTGTAGCGATAATGGAACAGAATTCAAGAACAGAACCTTGGAAATGTATTGTCTTCGAAAAGGAATCTTTCATCAGTTTAGTGCTGCTCGTACTCCTCAGCAAAATGGTGTCGCTAAAAGAAAGAATAGGACAATCATTGAAACAGCAAGAACCATGATGTCTGATGCGCATCTGCCTACCACGTTTTGGGCAGAAGCTGTTAATACTGTGTGCTACGTGTTGAATCGAGTTTCGATGGTTAAGAAACGAAACAAAACATGTTATGAATTGCTGAATAATCGCAAACCAAATTTGAAGTTTCTTGAGCCTTTCGGGTGTCCTTGCACAATATTAATTACTAAGGACTCGGTAGGCAAATTTGATGAAAAAGCTGTCGATGGCCTATTTTTAGGATATTCTGTGAACTCGCCGAATAAACGAGTCTTCAACAAGTCCACTGGGAGAATAGAGGAACATTTTGAAGTAAGGTTTATGAAATATACTGATTCTCCAAAAGGCAAGGGACCTGAGTCCTTGTTTGAGTATGATACGTTGGTGGACTCATTCAATCTTCCCAAATTTAGTGAAGAAGATCAGGTGGTATCTCTACTTCATGGCTTGGATCTTACTTCCGACTTAGTCTCCAAGTCTAGAGTAGTACCTCATGAGAATATTGTCAATGATGATAATTCCTCCGATGGTGATCATGTAGCTTCTGAATCTAATCCTCAAACTGAAACCGACATTATCTTTCCACTTGAAACCGAGAACATTGTCACTGATAGCTCAGTTGCAATTGAAAATTCAGAAGGTGTTCTTTCAAACTTGGACCCGATCATTGTGCCTGATCAGATCCCTCAGCTTAGAATTCATTCTTCTCACCCCACTGAAAATATCATCGGTGAGATTCAACAGGGAGTTGTAACCCGGAGGCAACTAGCTGCTAATGAGGTCCGTGAAGAATCTTCATCTGCCTCTTTTGCCTTTGTCGAAGAAGATCTGGAAGATTGCTTCCTATCTCAGCATGAACCAAAGAAAATAAACGAAGCTTTAAAAGATCCATACTGGGTTGAGGCTATGCAGGAAGAATTGAATCAATTCAAAAAGCTTGATGTCTGGAGTTTGGTTCCTTTACCCAAAGATGTCGATCCAATTGGAACTCGCTGGGTATATCGTGTGAAAAAGGATGACAGAGGCGTAGTTATTCGGAATAAGGCTCGGCTGGTGGTTCAAGGTTTTACTCAGATCGAGGGTTTGGACTATGATGATGTGTTTGCTCCAGTTGCAAGATTGGAATCCATTCGCATCTTTCTGGCTTACACAACATTTAAAGGTTTTCGGGTTTATCAACTCGATGTCAAGAGCGCATTTCTGTATGGAGAGGTTCTGAAGGATGTGTATGTCATGCAACCTCCTGGTTTTGAAGATTCAATTCATCCTGATTATGTTTGCAAGTTAGGCAAAGCTTTATATGGTCTTCATCAAGCTCCTAGAGCTTGGTACGCGAGGTTGGCAAATCATCTAACGAAAAATGGCTTTTCACAAGGCCAAATTGATAGCACTCTCTTCATAAAAAGGGCTGGAAAAGATTTGTTACTGGTACAGGTTTACGTGGACGACATCATTTTTGGTTCAACAAATGATTCTTTGTGCAGAGATTTCGAGAAAATCATGAAGTCCGAGTTTGAGATGAGTGCCATGGGAGAACTTAAATTCTTTCTCGGTGTACAGGTTGAGCAGTCTGATAAAGGTCTCTACATTCATCAGTCCAAATATGTCAATGACATGTTGACTCGGTATGAGCTCCATGACTGTAAACCATATGGTACTCCTATTGAAACAGATCACAAACTCGGGCCAGCTGAACACGAAGAAGACTGCAAGGAGCGAGATTATCGTTCTATGATAGGATCGCTGATGTATCTTACTGTATCCAGACCAGATATTGTGTTTGCTGTGTCTATCTGTTCCAGATATCAAGCAAAGCCCAAGGTTTCTCACATGAGGGCTGTGAAGCGAATTTTTGGTTACCTCAAATATAGACCATCACTTGGTCTATGGTACTCAAATGAGAAAAATTTCTGTCTCACTGCCTTTTCTGATTCTGATTATGGCGGCTGCAATTCGGATAAAAAGTCAACTACAGGAGGTTGCCAATATCTAGGCTCTAGATTGGTGTCTTGGCAGTGTAAAAAACAAACCACAGTTTCCACCTCAACAGCGGAAGCTGAATACATTGCTGCTGCAAGTTGTTGCTCCCAGATTTTGTGGATTCAACACCAATTGCGTGATTATGGGTTACTTCTTACCTTGACTCCAATTCATATTGATAATACTGCTGGTATATCTATTATTCGCAATCCTGTTCAACACTCTAAGACCAAGCACATAGAGATTAGGTTTCACTTCATAAGAGATTGCTATGAGAAACACTTGATTGACCTTATTCACATAGATACCCTTATGCAAAAGGCCGACTTATTCACAAAAGCATTTTCGCGTGATCGTTTCGACGAACTTGTAGATATGATAGGGATGATTTCCCTTGATCTCAAGAAATGATTTGTGACTTGATTTTTGTACAGTTTATTTGCTTTCCTTTAAAAAAAAAAAAATCGCAACAGCCACTCTTTATACTTTTTAGTATTAAAGAAATGCAACGTTGCTACATTTTTAAAATAGACGTTGAAGTTGTGTCTGTAAACAACTTGGGATATGATAGTACATCGGGTAACATGCATTAAGTGGAATTTTAAGATTTATCTTGGATATGTCAGTAGATTTATCTGACGTGCTGAAAACAGTTTTTATAAACTTTGTCTTCATCATACGATATATTAGTAGGCTTGTTATACAAAACTTCTTGAAACTACTTAAGAAGCCTAATAATTAATTGTCTATTTCAAATGGTACAACATCATTAGATGTATGACAAACGTCTTAATTTCTTACTTATACTAGACATGTGTTCGTTGAAAGAAGTTTATTTGATATCATTTGGGGGTATATATTGACAGTCTCCTCTGTTATATGTAAGTATAGACCTGGTTTCTGTTTATATATACTTAAAAATTAAGCAAACACAAGTCAAAGTACTTGCAAAGTCTTTAAAATTGAGATACCTTACAAGGTCGCCAAAATGGTTTGACCAAGTCTGGTTTTACTTAAACCTGAATCAAGCTATGTCGCTCTGTTGTATGCAAGTACAGACCTGTCACCGCTGACTTTATTCTTAAATTTGATTTTCTAATATTCTCTCTGTAAATGGAAACATGGTCTATGTCTTAAGTTAAGATGTATATCTATGGTGGTGACCACAGCGAAATATACATGCGAATAATAAAAAATTAGTTCCTGGATGTGCGTATAACACGTTTAAAGTGGACAATTATACTAATAATCGTTTTGAAATAATTTTTATAAAAACTGTTTCTAACATGACAAGTAAATTTAAAGAGGACAAATATACTGATGATCGAATTAACTCTTACTATTCCTAATAATTGAATGTTATGTCGATATGATCCCTAATCAGAATTCTCAACTCCGTCACCAAAATTTTTATTGGTTTTACGCTTTCAGTTGACCTTGTGTCTATTTCTTTTGTTTATGTTTAGTTTTATCTTTTTATTTTCATTTTTATTTAAGTCACAAATCATCTTCATTGCGAAAATCCTTAAATCGAAATCAAAATCGGGTCGAAATCAAATTTTCTGTCCTTAAAATCTGCTTTGTTTTCTTTGCGACACAAGTATTGTGTCGTATTCCATTATACGACACAAGAATTGTGTTGTACATTGTGTCGTATTCAATTATACGACACAAGCGTTGTGTCGTACGTTGTGTCGTATTCCAACTATACGATACAACCGTTGTGTCGTATATTATGTCGTATGCGTGTCCGGGGTTAACTATTCACATCATACGACATAATCATTTACGTTTTCAACTCTTTCACGACACAACATATACGACACAAAGGCGATTTTGCGACACAATCGTATTCTTTTTCGGTTCGTGCTTTCGAAGCGTTTTCACCGCAGATTGTTCATCGATTCTTATTCATCATCCTTCTGCGCATCTTTAGGTACATTTATTTCGTGTTTTAGCCATCATATTTGCCTTAGATTTAATCGTTCCTATTCGGTTTTTAGGGTTCCCGTTTAAACTCGAAATTAATTAGAGTTTAGTGGTTTCTAGGGTTAGATAGACGAATATTATTGATCCCCTACTATTTGCGAACCCTAGGGTATGGTTAGATTTCGAAAATCCCAAATTTTTTATCAAAATTAAATCTGGGTTGGTTTGGTGTTCGTCAGTGCGACATAACATACGACATAGTCGTTATGTCGCATAAATTAGGGAGTCTTATGTCGTATTGATCTCATTAGCTTATGTCGTATTTTTATACGACACTACATACGACACATTACTTATGTCGTATCACTTTATACGACACAACATACGACACAACCTTTGTGTCGCATCTGAGATTAATTTCTCAAATAATGCTAAATGCAGAGGAAATTCTGTCCGCCTGACACGTGTCATGCGACACAAGCTTTGTGTCGTAGTGCCTTTCTACGACACAATCATTGTGTCGTATTGTTCCTGTGCGACACAACTGTTGTGTCGCAGACACTTCTGTGAAACAAAATGCGGTTTATTATTTTGGTACTAACGCTAACGCAGTTCAAGCTTTGTTGTATTATTGCTATTTCTGCAGTAATGGCTGAACAACCCGCTGCTCAACCCGCCGAGATCGATGTCACCAAATATTTCTGGGAACCGCGTCACAATATCGTGGCTTTCTTGAACTCCACGGTCGAGTCTTCGTGCCCATATCGTCCCATAATCGCCTTTTTGCGTCGTTCCCGGATTTACAAGGCTATCACTGCTGACACTAGGATCTTGACGAATCATATTACTGAGTTTTGGGATAACGCGGTCGTTAACAGAGATGAACAGGATCCTCGTATCATCTCTAGGGTGTGTGGACAATGATCAAATAGGATAGAACGGAAAAATGAAATCCTTCTCAATTTCCATTATAACAAAAATGATAAGTATATGTAAACCCCAGAACGGAAATTGTTACACAGATACAAAATTGGCTATTTAGAGTAGAAAAGAATACGATGTAAAAAAAACAAGAAACAAGAACTTTAATTGAAATAATAGTAAAAAAAAAAAGGACTTGTGTTGGATTGGCACTGCATATCTACTAAAATTTTTTGTTTAGGTGGAGAATAAATAAATAAAAATAAAAAATAAGTAGAAAAGGATTTATGCAATCAATAGTGTAGTGAATCTATATAGAATAACTTCGAGTCCTTGTTTCTTACTTGGTATTAGAGTTCGAATGAAAATTACCCAATTGCAGGAATTTGCTATTTTGTGAGGATAAATCAAATAAGGTTTTCCTTAGAAAATTATTATTATCAATTACAATTATCAATGATATGATAAATAGATACGAATAGAGCAAGAAAAGAAGGAAATAAAAAAACAAAGTATAGAAAAGATATCCAAAATGATATAGAAATCACTATCCTACCCTTAGTTTTTATTTCCTTAATTTAATTGAATTTGTTTTGATTAGAGCCAAGTTCCTTTTTAGAGGACAACTTTTCACATTTAATTTATGTATTAGATATATTAATACCTTACCCAGCTCATCTGGAAATCTTGGTTCAGGCTCTTCGCTATTGGATAAAAGATGCTTCCTCTTTACATTTTTTAAGATTCTTTCTCCACGAATGTCATAATTGGGATAGTCTTATTACTTCAAATTCAAAGAAAGCCAGTTCTTCTTTTTCAAAAAGAAATCACAGATTATTCTTTTTCCTATATACTTTTCATGTACGTGAATATGAATCTGGCTTCTTCTTTCTCCGTAACCAATCTTCTCACTTACGATCAACATCTTCTGGAGCCCTTATTGAACGAATCC